>CAKAOH010019266.1:65264-123241 GCA_916701665.1 Sebastiscus tertius
ATGGAATATAGAAATTAATACTTATATTTCCTTTAGTGTATAATCAGGCAAAAATAAGAATTGTTGTGTTTTCGTTACCTTAGAATGAGCCATTTATATCTACATACAGAGCGGATCCTCTTCACACAGCCGACCACCATGTTTCTACAGAAGACCGGAACGGACAAAGAACACACTGGCTCTAGATAGGGTCATTAGCTTTTTCACATTTTTGCGTGTGCTACCGTAGTTTACCTACACGCTTGGCATACGGGAGAAATTTCAATTGGTTGCAATCCGCAACCTCACCGCTAGATGCCGCCAAATCCTACACATAGACTGCACCTTTAAAGCGAGACTATGTAACTTTTTCTGAATAGCATCCACAAGTGAAAATTACCGGATAATGATAGATGCTAAAACATGATAAAAACATAATGTAAGAGTAGCACAAGAATTGTGAACTGACTTAGTGATGTTCGTTATATCGCAATTTTGAGCTAAAATTTGTAACATAAGCTAACATTAGCCACTATACGCTAGCGGTCATGCCAGACCAAGCCAGGCTGTAGCTATAAAACCCTGAGTGTATTGAATTGCTCATGAGTTCAACTTTTCATTTGTTAGAGAAAAAATCGAATCGATTTCCTCTTTCAAATGTTACATACTTTCACACTTTAACTATCTTCGCAGTCAGATACCACTAGACATAAGTTATAAATAGATTTTTGTGAACAAACCCTTTAAAATATGGCTATTAAAAGCAAAAAACAACAACTCATATTTCACATATTTTAATTATGGTATAGGTATTTCCAATGTCAAACTCTAGGTGTCCTACTCCTCTGGATAAAATCAGTGTTTCTATTGCGTCCCTGAGGTTTCCAATCTGTGTGTTTCCCATCAGTGCCGGGGCGGGACGGACAGGCTGCTTCATCGTCATCGACATCATGCTGGACATGGCGGAGAGAGAGGGTGTGGTGGACATTTACAACTGCGTGAGGGAGCTGCGCTCGCGGCGGGTCAACATGGTCCAGACTGAGGTACGGTGAATCTGGTCCCACAGTGGCCTCAGCAGAACCGGGGCCTGCCCACAGAGACTCATGAATAAAAAGGAAGAGTGAGGATGCAGATCGACAGGCTGTTGCCATCTAATGTGGATTAACTAGTATCTGCGTGTAATTCTTAGCATAAGCCCCACTTCTCTGGTGCTCTAGAACAAATGCTCAGAATTAATGGCAAAAAAAAGGAGCTCTTTTATGAAAAAAAAACCTGTATTATTTTCAGGAAAAATTAATCATTACCTGACATTTATTAGTCAATATTTCTGCAGGATAAGTGATCCAGGCTGTAAAGATTTTGAGGCATTTTGCCAGTGACTAATGATGCCCATTATCTTTTAAAATGCAGCATAATTAGTTTTAATTTTTCAAGTGCCAGTTCAAGTGTCACATTTTTCAAACAGTAGGCATATATTTCATTCTGTAACTAAGCTATCCAAATTATAATTGACCTCTATGAGACGACTGTAGTGCTCTTCAGTGCTTGTTTTGACCTGTTCGAAATATCAAAGTGTTTATATTTACAGCAGATGTATTTATGGCTACAACTTTTACATTTTTATGATCATTTCTCACAAAAGACATTTATTGAAGTGCACACCATGACTATTTCCCAGGATGCTGAGCACAAGTGCCTGGCAGTACATGTTATAATAAAAGGGTTTAGAGGCTTGTAACTGAGAGCATTTAGCTCATATTGATGGCTGAAAACATCCCTGGCTCATCCTCCGTCTCTATGCCAGTGTGGGCTACCGAAGGACTTTGCGCTTTCCTGAACACCGGCCATCTGGAGGTGTCCATAGTCTCGTTGGATGCATCATTTCACCGTAATTCCCTTTAAATCACAGGCGTCATTGGACTTAATGGGCAAATGTTTCATCGTTGACGTCCGAATTGGGATTTGAGTAACTGGAGACCAAATGTTGTTCACCCTGAGTCACTCGCCTCAAATTCAGTGACCTTCAAAGTGTGTGTATGTGTGTGTTTTCCCTCGCAGGTGTTCAGGCTCGTTGGCACGGCTCCTCAGCCCGCGGCCAGACACTAACTCTCCAACGTGGTTTAATCTGTCCGCGGAAATGAAAAGCCTTGTTGTTGTTTATAGTTTATGAGCTCGGATAAGATCTATCAATCTGTGGATGCTGGTTTAAGCGTCGCGTAGCCGCCGACCCGCCGACCCAGCCCGAGCTAGTCAAACGCTCAGGTCAGCAGTTCACGTTCTGCGCTAGACTTAACAAATGGCAACACACGTTTCCCTGTAAATCTGTAAATCAGTGACCCCTGTGCATGTGCGCGGATTTTGGTCCGAAGTGACAAGGGAGTGTCAGCTGAAAATGTCACTTCAGAATAGATTTGCATCAAGCCTCAAGCTGTGTCACCATGTCGACTGCTTGACTGACTGATGTGAGGAGGAGGAAATGTGTCGCGATTTCCAGTTTTGCTCTGCATGAAGTTGAGGACAGCAGGGGTTGTTTTTGTTGTTAAGACGTCAGCCTTGATTTGACAATAATGTCGATGATGTTACAACCTGGCTAACGTCACCCGGGTTTGACAGGGGTCATGAAAAAAACCTGAAAAATCATTGAATTTAAGTAAATACTCTCTTCCAAGCCTCTAAATATTTGAAGGTTTTTAAAATGTCATGAGTTTTCTAACAGAGTTAAATCAGCTGCGCACCCTAAAATATGCAAAAATATGTAATGTAACCTTTGAACACAGACAATGACAAATATTAGTCACAGAAACCGCCTTAGGGGTAAAGAATAATCATGGGAAGGTCGCGGAAAGGTCGTCGAATTCTTCTAGCAAAAACGCAGAGGAACACTGGCTCATGAATTTCTGCTGCTGGTGAAAATAAAATCACATTTTGTTCGTCATCGTGAGTCATACGAGTCTGATAGATCCGCAATGAGGATGCTGTTTTTTGCAGGAGCAGTATGTCTTCATCCATGATGCCATCTTGGAGGCATGTCTCTGTGGCGACACCACCATTCCCGCCAGTCAGCTCCGCTCCGTGTACTACGACATGAACCGCCTGGACCCGCAGACCAACTCCAGCCCCATCAAAGAGGAGTTCAGGGTGAGATTTAAACACAATAAGGCTCTGTTTGCAAATCCCTAATAAAGCATTACCTCAAGTGCAGGATAAGTTCAAAACAACAGTAAACATGTTGTCTCTTGATGAATGGCGCAGTCCCCCTCTGGGCCAATCAGTGGCAAATATATCACCTTGCGTTAATCTGTAATAGCAGCACCCCTCCTTGGACCAATCAGTGTTATATGAGATGCATCGCCCCCCTAAGTTTCATCACGGTCGCATCAGGGGAGTAAGAGCTATCGCTAATGTACCTGATTAAAGAATTGCATTGTTAATTACCATATTGGGAGATAATTAGCACACTCAGGAGCCAAGTGCCTACCTTCGAGCGTCGGTATGACAGCGCGTAATTCTGCTTCCACCCTGACAGACTCTGAATATGGTGACTCCCACGTTGCGGGTGGAAGACTGCAGCATCGCCCTGCTGCCCAGGAACCACGAGAAGAACCGCTGCATGGACGTCCTCCCTCCGGACCGCTGCCTCCCCTTTCTGATCACCATCGACGGGGAGAGCTCCAATTACATCAACGCTGCGCTCATGGATGTAAGAGTCAAATGCAGACCATTTCACGAGAACATTTCCTCTTTTAGGGATATTGACTTTACAGAGTCACTTAAAGGGATAGTTTGGGTGTTTTGAAGTGGGGTTGTATGAGGTACTTATCCATTGTCAGTGTATTACCTACAGTAGATGACAGTTGGCATGCCCCCAGTTTGGAGAAACAGACAGGAGTACCAACACAGGAGCGAAGTAATGGACTGCTGCAAAACATATTTAGCCACCTAAAAGAAAGGCCCACCTAAAAATTCAATATCAGTTTATCGTTCTCTATGCTCTCTCCAAAGCCACCAGACTCCATTGAAATAAACAGTAATTTTACCTCGCAGAACACGGGAGTTGCTGGTCTATCACTGCCTCAATCCGTTAGTTAGTTTGTGTTATTGTATGACTTTGGTTAGTTCAGATTCACCAAAGTCACACAGTAGCACAAACAAACTAACCGATCGAGGCAGCAGTAGACCAGTAAACCCCGTGTTCTTGTGAGGTAAAATTACAGTTTTTTTCAATGGAGTCTGGTTGCTTTGGGGAGAGCATAGATAACGGCTTCAGTTCCCAGAAAGGGCTGTCTGACGGCAAGGTAAAGCAGTGAAAATATTCTAAGTATAGCATACACTTAAACTAATATTGATTTTTTTAGTGAAGAAAGGAGGTTAGACGCACTTAAACCGTTTCACAAGGAATAGTAGGCCTGTCCGGTGCTCACAGAAAAGAGAGACTTCAGAGATTAGATCCAAAGCACACTGGAGCACATGGATTTAAGTATAGTATAAGAATCAAAAGTCACAGTTGGCGTCGAAACATTAGTCTTCTAATAAAGTTGATTGCCTTAAATCCGTGTGCTCCAGTGTGCTTTGAACCTGGAACCTTGATCTTTTTAGGTGAGCCTTTCTTTTAGGTGTCTAAAATGTGTTTTCCTGCCGTCCCCGTCCACAGCAGTACATTTCTTTGCTTCCGTGCGTAAATCATCTGTATCTTCTACTGTAAATAATACATATATTGACACTTGAGTCACAAGGAAGGTAATTGCAGATGCCTCTCTCTGTGTGAGCTGATACTTCCCCACATGTTGCTTTTTTTAGTCTAATCAGTGATGTCAAAGCAGGTATTTTGTCTTTGACAGTTAATGGAAAACATCATGGTATATTAAGGCTACTTTGAGAGCTGACATTGGTGTTTCAGCCTCTTACATACAATGGACTTCTCTCTTAACAAATAAATAGAAAATAAATTCCTGTTTTTGAAATCCATCATGCCTGAAATGTCTTGAGACAGAACTATTATCTTGTGACTTGAACTTTACTTCAAGGATTCAAGGACTTTTAGTTTTCACATGCACACCGCCATACCACAGGATGCCGAGTGAAAGGGACATGCATCACAAGACAAAAAACAACAAATTTATATGAAATAGGTGTAGCGCTTCCTTCCCAGCCACCCACCCACCCACAAAGAGAAGACACTGACAGACAAAAGGACTATGTTCACTGGAATTTAATGTGTTGACAAGTAAGAGAATAAGTTCAAAACAAATATATGGAGAGATGGAGAGTGTAAGTGGAGTCAGACCCATGTCACAAAACCAAGGACTTGAAGCTTGAAAGCAAATAAATAAAAACAATATTCAAGTCTCAGGTTTCTACCTGGTAAAATGTAAAAAAAAAAAAATTAAGGTTCAAAGTTTCAAATCTTGACCTCGGCAACTCAACAAAACTAGACCCACTTAACGCTAGGTTCATTCAGAAGCTGTTCTGGAGGTTGTAGTCACATCTTAGATCTTCATCAGCAGATGGAGTCGTCATAGAATGATAATAGAATAGAGCATGTGAAGGACTTCTTGTCTCGGTTGGCTTTTAAAGATCAACATTAATTTTTGACTTTGGAAACGGCGGAATTGAGAAACAATCTCGAATCAAACAATGTCAATGCCATGACAAACAGCAAACTCCATCTGCAGACAAAGAACATGTGATGTGATCAAAGGGCTAATGAATAAACCTTGAGGTGGGATTGTTTTGTCAGCTGTTAACACGACTTTGAAAGAATAATGTTCAAATGCATTTGAAATGCCATGTCATTTTAAAGCTAGGGTTGGTAATCTTGCGAAACTAGCAAGAGTACTCTAGATTTAAAAAATTATCCAACCGAAAAACCCAGCCCAGTGTTGCCAACTCTTCTCCAATGAAAGTAGCCAGCAGTACTAGCTCTGAAAGTCAATAAATCTAGAGAGAAAGTCAGACGGTTGACTGTTGTTGCAAGTCGGCAACACTGGCTGTGCTCCATTCAATTGTCAACCAAATTTTGAAATGTTTCCGAAAAAGAAATGCACAGTTAGGCGTGTTTCCATCAACTGGTTTGGAGCGAATAATCTCGGCTAGAGCGTAGTTTGGTCAGAAGTTGGAGTAGAAGAAGTAGAGGTTGCGAACCGGAAACAAAGCAAGTCGACTTGGCCATCTAACCATCTACAAGAGAAAAATGGAGAGAGGTCTTCAGGAATTTGTTTTAATTGGGCAAGTTTCAATTGTTCTTTTATGTCAGTTAGAATTGGCCATGTTTCATGCAGAGACTAAGACAAGCATTCGCACGTCATGAGAATATCCGAGAAGATGCCGGCAACAGAAACAACTGATCAGTCATGTGACTTAAATGTTTGCTACGTCAGAATTTAGTCGGCAAAGATGTTTCCGTAACCCATTTAGTGCATCAAGTCTTTTTCGACAAAGGCAAAAAACCACCTCAAGCGAACTTAAAAACATTTTATTACAATTGAGGAAGTTTTATCAAGGGCTTATTACAGTCCTGCCACAGCCACGGATTTTTTTTTTGTCTGAGCATTTGATTTACTGATTGCTTTTGGGACGTAATGAGATTATTACCAACCCTAGCTTTAATTTGGACCAGCCCTCAAGAACATACTTGAGAATAGACTTTGACTTACCTTAACAGCTGTGCTATCTGTCACAATAACTAAATGCACCACAGGACCACAAAAAATAAACCTTAAATGCAATGTGTAGCAATTCCAAAGTGTTAAATGTATTCAGGGTGGACCTAACAGAGAACACCTTGACAAGGCTCATGTCCAGTGATGGACTTTTTGGCTCTTGCCTGGATTGAGCAGGCGACCTTTCAGGTACAGGATCCCCTCCGTCACCACTGGGCGAGCCAGAAACCACATTAAAAGTGCAGCGTCCTAATATAATCTCCCCAGACATGGAATCTCCATTAGAAAACAGCACTCAGTGTGAAGCAGGCCAAAGGATGGAGGTCATTTTAAAATGGTTTATTCTTGGGAAATTGTCAGTTTACGTGCTATATAATATGCATGAAGTGTATTTAGCGACAGTGTTTCAAATCTTTTGATTCTTTTTCTTCCCTCTCCTCCAGAGTTACAAGCAGCCGTCTGCATTCATAGTGACCCAGCACCCGCTGCCAAACACGGTGAAGGACTTCTGGAGATTGGTGCTGGATTACCACTGCACATCCATAGTGATGCTCAACGACGTCGACCCAGCCCAGGTAAACCCGACCTGATACGCGAGCATAAACACCCACATACAATATACAAAATAATCCTCGAGGGATATTGGAAGAAGCACACTGACAAACAGATGAAGCAGTTCCTTTCTGTATCTAATAAAGTCACACAAAAGGACAGCGTGGGAACTGGATTCAGAGAGATTGCTTTTTTTGTTTGTTTTCTTTCAGTATGAACCTAGGGAGAAAAAAAAACTGTATCTGTGCTGGCAAACACACATATATACAATATATGTTTGAAATGAGGTGGAGTGGAAGAGGACTTGCCATGAAAGCGCGGATAGATGGAGAGACAGGCCTGTGGAAGAGACTATCCAGATTTCTCAGCCCGAGGCTCTGTCATAACACCCGCGGATCAAAGCCTGAAGCCAGGCTTGCTCTCCCCATCCAAATCCCCTTCCCCTAGGTGACTGACTGACTGGCTGGATAGAAAAGGCCTTTCATTCAATATTCTCACTGTAGCCAGCCAGCCAAGGAAACAGCACAGGTGGGAAGGGAGGAAAGGGGGGGTGGGGGGGGGGGGGGCGGGCGTAGATGGAGACGAGGGATGTGGAGGTTTACTATCTTCTCCATCAGCATCTTTGTTTTTGCATCTGTTGAATTTGTCAAATTTTGACAGGCTCTCAAAGGAAGCTAGGAAGTGGTGCTCTCGCTGCCACACAGACTGTAAATGTGTTTGTGTTGGAGAAAGAAAAGTGAGCATATACAGTATGTGTGTCCATTTATATGCTTAGTTCTGTTATTTGCATTCTTCTCAGGTAGTCTCTTTTTCCTCTTGTTTGTTCATGACGCTGCATGTAGGCATGTCTGTCCATCTGTACGCTTCCACTCCGTCTGATTTAGTGCCGTGAGGCCGGCGGTGTGCTCTGCAGGTGCATGTTCTTAACTGGGATTTCTCTCCTGAGGAGCGGAAATGGGGGAGATTTTTCAGCTCTTATGACGCTGTCCCAGGGGTTGATTTCTTCCGCTGCACTTTTCAACACTGACTGCTTCTTAATACTTTCAGTTAGGGAGACGACTACGCAATCGTTTTTATTCCACATAAATCTATTGGTTGCTTTTTGAACTGATTTACCAATTGTGTTCTTTAAACTGTTAAAAGATAGTGGAAAAATACACATCACAACAGTCTCTCAAAGCCCACGGTGACATCTTAAAGGGGCCGTTTATGCTTTTGTGCTGGTCCTCTTTACTTGTATGTTATATAATTTTTTGTCTGCAAAGTTACAAAGCCCAAAGTTTGTTACTCTCGTTACTCTTGTCACGCCAAAGGCTGTTACTCTCCCCCACAGAAACACTGCTCCTGAACTGCCTGAAACGTCTTGCTTGAAGTCCTGCCTTTTCTTCTGTAATGTGGTGATGTCACCGAGTAACACATTTGCATAAAACCTGCCTAGCAGCTAGTTTGGCAAGCCCTCAAACAAAGCTAGTTAGAGTGGAGCTGGAGCAGAATCCAAAGAGTTTGGTTTGGTTGACCAATCATAACAGTGCGCCAGCTGACCAATCAGAGCAGACTGGCTCAAACAGAGTGTTTCAGACAGAGGGTGAAAAGAGGTGCTGCAGCACAGCCAGATGATAAAAATAAAGCTTTTTTTTAACATTGAAGCATGTAAACATGTTCTAGTAGAAACCCAAAATACAAGTATGAATCTTAAAATGAGCATAAAAGCTCCTCTTTAATCTTCAAACTTCAAAAGCTGAAACCAGATCCACTGGCTGGCATTTTGATTTGATAAATTACTTGTAATTTTCAACCAGGGGTATATAGTAGCCCAGAGAATACTTCTGCAATTTCCAGGGGCTACATGGAAAGACTGCCTCTACAAATTATGGCGAAGAAAAACAGAAATTATGACTTAATTAAAAACAATGTTTATCCACATATTGTGTCAGCTGTAACACCATGGGTTAACGACTGAGTGTGAAAAATAAATTGCAAACAAAGAAGTCTAAACAGATAAATGTAATGTATTAAAGGGATAGTTCGGGTGTTTTGAAGTGGGGTTGTATGAGTTTTATCCATAGTAGGTGTATTACGTAGAGTAGATGACGGTCGGCGTGCCCCCAGTTTGGAGAAACAGACAGGAGTACCAGCATGGGAGCAAAGCAACGTACTGCTGTGGACAGGGATGTCCACACAACGTATTTTAGCTGTCTAAAAGAAAGGCCCACCTAAAAAAATCAATATCAGTTTACGTGTACGCTACATTTAGAATATTTTCTGATGGCGATCAGAACTGAAAGTGAAATGTATCTATTCTGTTTTTGCCATCTGAGCATAGATAAGTTTCACTTTCAGTTCAGTTCCCTGGAGAAGGAAAGGGCTGTCTGACAGCAAGATAAAGCAGTGAAAATATTCTAAATATAGCGTACACTTAAATGGATATAGATTTTTTTTAGGTGAGCCTTTCTTTTAGGTGGCTAAAATATGCTTTTTTGCCGTCCTCGTCCACAGCACTGTATTGCTTTGCTCCAGTGTCGGTACGCCAACCATCATCTACTGTAGGTAATACACCTAATATGGATAAGTGCCACATACAACCCCACTTCAAAACTAACAATACTTCTATAAAAACAGATAGCTATTGGATAAATGGGGCTTTAGCTAAAAGTAATGAATCAGTGATTAAAATAGATGGATGAGCAGTTGAAATAGTTATCTTACAGTAACAGGTTAGTTCATCTATTCTCTAAATAGTCAATTAATTTTCTATCAACCATCTTTTAATAAACGGATCTTTTGATTACATTTTTTCTTCACAAAACAGATTTGTGGATTTTCTCTCAGCCTGAAAACTACATTTTAAACAAAAAACAGCTTTTAAGAAAGAGAGAGTGTTGTTTTTTTTCCTGAGATGAGAACAATTAGTCAAGGTTTTTCAGGAATCTGTGTTTGATTTGTTGAACAAAGGGTCAGTTGATTAGGAGAAAGCTCTCATACTTAGAGCACATCTGTGTTTAGTGTTTGCTCTATCAAAAATAAATTCCAGCTTTTGTCTGAATGTTCTCCTGTGAAGAAGCAATTCATCATATTGCCAAAAGAAAACACTTCACATTGAATGAACTCAGCTTCTTCCTCTCTTCCTTTCTTATTCATTCCTGTCCTCAAACATTGAAATCCCACATAAACATCTTTGACATCAATGTCACTGGCTTCGGTTAGTTTAGTTTGGATTCTGAAACTAATGAATCATCTTCCGTTTTCTTTGTTTCTCTTTGTTTTGTCTGTGTGTCTGTGTTTGTGTGTGCTGGTGTACCTGCATTTGAATGTTTGTGTGTGTGTACGTGCCTATTTTGTTTAGTTGTGCCCACAGTACTGGCCAGAAAACGGAGTCCACCGCCATGGACCCATCCAAGTGGAGTTCGTCTCTGCCGACCTGGAGGAGGACATCATCAGCAGGATATTTCGGATCTACAATGCAGCACGGGTAAAACACTGAAAAAATGACTTGTTTAAGGGAAAGCAACAGTTTTTCTGCTCTTTTGCCCATTTCTTTTGTAACTTTTACAACTTGTTTGTCTTCTCTGTGGTGATCATCACAACAGCCAATTTATTCTGTGACTGCACGCCTCACACGTCCCACTCATATGCCGGCCTGTCCATTCAAGCTGTGTAGAGGCAGAGTCATTCTGTTCTTTAACTATGCCGCTGCACCACTAGTGATTGGACCGAGGTGTGATCGCCTCGAGTCACAGTGTCTTTTAGACAGCTGGAGAAATTGTCACACATAGTTAAAAAGGTGGAAGTTTAATTCTCCGACTGTTCCTTCAATCAACAGCTTCTGGGTAGAACATGAATCTACCTTAAAGGGTCAGTCCACCCAAAAAACGCATTCACTTACACTGCGTGACATCTAGCCATGTGAATAGTTTTGATTTCATCAGTCTCGGTTTTTTAAGATACAGTCTGAGATTTCCTTTTCCACCACAATACAACGCACACTATGCAACCTGTCATTTCAGAAAACAACCTCCTCATTACTCTATTTTCCTGACTTTTCTCGAATAATTGTCCGTTTCTTGTTCTGCTGGTAGTTTTCAGGCCCCAAAAAGTATTGAAAGGAAACAATTAAAGTAGAAAAATTGCTTTTTTTATACAGCCCACAACTCATAGACCCTTGAGATCCCTCGAAAATGAGATGCTACATCTCAAGGGGCTATCCTATCCTTTCAATAAATTCAAAATTCAATAAATAGACATATTGAACCTGTGACAAGGGGTCAGGATTGCTTTGTTTTAAAGGGACATAAGTCAAAGAGGTCAGGAACCAGTGCTCTAGAGCAGGGGTCTTTTTTAATATTTATTCGTCTAGGTGCAACAACAACTTTGCTCCGTGTTGCAAATGCAGGACATACAGTAAAGTTCCTACTGTTATAGGCGACCCCTCCTCCCCCAGGTTTCCCCTCAACCCGTGTCCTGAGCTCTCATTGGCTGTAGCTTGCGACTGGAGTCCCCGACAGGTCCAGATATTTAGCATGCTAGATATCTGGGATATGTCTGCGAGGCGTCGGCGAGCCTCTCGGCTTGAGTCTTTGAGCAGTTCACACAAGACGCTCGAGCGCTGATGTGCGAGCGGCGAGCCAACGTCGACTCTGATGTGGGGCTTTTGTCGGGGAGCTCCAAACACTGTGGAGGAGCAGAAAATCAGGGCTAGAAACATGTAGTGTAAACTAGGCATTATAGGAGAGAACATTTTCTACCAGGACCCCCTCAAAATCGTAACACCGATCAGGCATACTGTATGCTTACCATTTTCAGCCTAAATACTTCGGACCTGTTTCATAGTGATAAACAGAAACACATTTCAGTTTTAATCACGTTAATACCACTTATATACTTTTAAACAGAGGGTCATTTTATGCAAATTGCATCTGGACTCAACTTTGAGAATCCCTGCTCTAATGGTCCATTATCTTTTTCATCTTGTGCCCCCTAAAATAAAGCAATGGTGACCCTTAATAACAGGTTAAGACCTCAGTGTGTGGACATGATTGGTGAGCAGCTCAATCAAAGGGTATTTGTATCCTTCTCAGAGAGTTATATTTGAATGATTTGTCTCCAGTATTTTACAAGAAGACCACAAAAGAAAAGTCTGAAAAAAACAACCTAATATTTGTGTGAAAGAAAATAAATTGTTTCTTATCCTTTAATCATCCTGTGACCGTTCAGCTTTATCTTGTTTCCCGTGGGGGTGTGGGGTTGTTCACAGATGGCCCCCAGATTGGGAACTAGATAATTCACAGAGCAGTTTTTATTGGAAGTCATTTCAAATGAAGAAATGGTCCCTATAAAAGCTACTGACAGCGTGTCGACCATCCAGAGCAACAATCACACCGATTATGGAGAGACAAGTTGTTAAACAAGCTTTTAAATTTCATATTTCAATTATGTAAACCCCCCAAACTAAATTCACTTTTTATTGACGTGGAGGAAAAAAATCTCAGAGAAACGTATCTCACAACTTTGGCAAATAAAACCTAAAACAATCTGCATGGCTAGATACCACTACCGGTAAGTCTGATTGTGTTTTGTGTTGTTGTTGTTTGGGTGAGCTGACCTTTTAATTTTGAGCTACCAGACATCAGTGCACAGAGCGGGGTATGACCCGCACCAGCTTCACCTGCAGTCATCTGCGTAAGCTCCTTACCCCTACAGTCAACAGCCACCTCTCATATGAACGTGTTATAATGGCGTCTGGCCGGCAGAGGCACCACCGCCGTGCTAAGTGGAACGCAATCGAATCACACATGATCACTGACAAGTGTTATTGATTGATATGTCTGAGTGTGATTCAGAGTGTTAACTGTCCGTCTCCAGCTGTGACTGTGCTCATCTATCAGCCCGTCTATCTGCGCATTCATCTCTCCACTGGCTCTCCTCGCCCCCTTATCCATCTCTTGTCCTACTTGTCGCCATCGAGGCTCGGCTTAGCTGCATCTTTACAGTCTGATTGCATCTTTGCACAGCAGCGATTAACCCCCTTCCTCCCTACTGTGTGTGTGGGTTAACCTGGGATAACCAGTGTGTCCTTCCCCTTCCAGCCTCAGGATGGCTACCGGATGGTGCAGCAGTTCCAGTTCCTGGGCTGGCCCATGTACAGAGACACGCCCATGTCCAAACGCTCCTTCCTCAAGCTAATCCGACAGGTGGACAAGTGGCAGGAGGAGTACGACGGAGGCGAGGGACGCACTGTGGTCCACTGTCTGTGAGTTATCACTACACTCAGAGTGCAGAGGGAAGCTCAGTCAGCGCTGCCATTAAAAATGAAACATCTCCACCTACTGACTGGAGAGCTTTACTGCATCATGAAACTCCTCACCCCTCTGGCAGCTTTATTGTCAACCTTAACCTTTTCTATATTAAACTTAAACGTGTGTTAAATGATATTTATATTTACTTTGTGACGACTCTAGGAACGGAGGCGGCCGAAGCGGGACATTCTGCGCCATCAGCATTGTGTGTGAGATGCTTCAACACCAGCGCTCCGTGGACGTTTTCCATGCAGTCAAAACACTAAGGAACAATAAACCCAACATGGTGGACCTACTGGTGAGGAGCACTTTTGTCAGACTTGTTAGATTTTATTATAACCTCACAAAGTACCAGATGGTATTCAAAGGGGGTCCTCCAGCAATTTATTGTACTTCAATAAAGTTGAGGGACTCACAAGAGACATATTAAAAAATAAATGCCCACCTCTTTAAAACTCCGTGCCCTCAGTTTCTAACGCTTTCTGTCATAAATGTATAATTTCCGAGACCAAGTGCCAACTGTTTGCAGGTTGAGTAGTACTCCCTGTGGTGATTCAATTGACCTTCATGAGTAAAACTGGTAGATTTCTCCTTTAAAAGTCTCTAAATTCTACTTTCTTGAGGTCAGTAAGTTACCCGACTAACATTTACCTGCATCGAGCTACTGTACATCTAAACCATTTGTTGATCACAGCATATCAATCTTTTGGTAGTTATAATTGTAATAATGTATTTGGTGCTTTTTAAATATATTGGTATAATATTCCCTTTACCTTTATTTGTCCAGCTTTGTTATCCTTATCCCAAGCTGTCCCAAAATTCCTTCTATGTACACACATACTTGGCCAATAAAGGTGATTTCTGATTCGGATCAATTCATAGAAATATTTACAAATACTATTGGACAGGTCTTATTAAAATGATATGTTATATTGTATACTTGTGTGGCTTTGATTCCCTTCAGATTGTTTTAATTTATTGATAGAGAAAGAAATGGTGTTGCCCTTACAGTGAAAATATCATTAAAAAGTTATCTGCACGTTTTGAAAAAATCCAATTATACTAATCTATATTATCAACTGACCCTTTTTGGGGCCCAAGATCCCCAAGGGCCTCAGAAACCACCACTTTACTCATATTATAAGCTTTACATATATAAAATATACAATTTGATCTGTTATAGCTTTGATAATATGTGAATATTTTAGCACAGTTTTATTAAGGACAATAACAACTGAGATGAAAAGGGCTTCCTGTCTGATAAGGGCTCTGTTCTGAAGAGGGGTCATTATTTTAGATTATTTTGTGCATATTTCTAAACGAATAAGTGTTTAATAAGTATTCTACTGCTGCAACGATTAATTGATTAAGTGATTAGTTGTCAACTATTGAATTAATCGGCAACTATTTTGATAATCGATTAATCAGTTTGAGTAATTTTTTAAGAAAAGGAAAAGTTCAAATTCTCTGATTCCAGCTTCATAAATGTGAATATGTTCTGGTTTCTTTACTCCTCTACGACAGTAAACTGAATATATTTGAGTTGTGGATAAAACAAGACATTTGAGGACGTCATCTTGGGCTTTGGGAAACTGATTTTCACCATTTTCTGACGTTTTATAGACCAAACAACTAAGCGAGAAAATAATCTACAGATTAATCAACAGTGAAAATAATCATTAGTTGCAGCCCTAAAGTGTTCCAGCATACTGTAGAAATGCGGCACAGAGAGGGGGTGGATGGAAGAGGAAGGGGAGGTTAAAGCTGCTGGTGTACTCCGTCAGCACTGCTTGTCGAACGATCAAATAACCTCGGACCCTACAGTAATAGGGGCCCAGCCTCGCATTTTTTGTCCCCGGGGCCCCCTAGCAGGTTGATCCAGTTATGTGCCTCCCTCTAATGTTTTTGTTTGTTTCCTCTTGTCTCCTAGGACCAGTACAAGTTTTGCTATGAAGTGGCACTGGAGTACTTGAACTCTGGGTAACTCGGAGCTACCGAACCCACCAGAGACTTAAAGTTTGGGACATTACAGAAGACTGCAGCTCACATGTGTGCATTGTGCTAAGTGTGTATGTGTGTGTGTGTGTTACCGGCCCCGACAGGAGCGAGGTACGCACACAACATAAAAACATACATGCAGCTCCTTTGACCAGCTCTCTTCTTCTTCTAGATGGGGAAAGGTACCAGAGTTGTACAGTGTTAAATATCGCAGCCTGTTTCTGTCAGTACCGGCTAAGGAAGCCAGCAGGAGCACAATGAGGGTTTATTTTTCTTCTCCTCTGCAGTGAGTCGCCTCCTCTCTGGATCCCTCTTTCTCTCTGCCTCTATCTATCAGCCGCCTGTAGTCCCGTGGTCGTTGCCTTGATCCTCATTTGGACGATGAGCATTAAATACTCTCCAGTTTTCTGTGGAATGCGATACACTGTACATAATGTTAATGTGTTCATTTTTATTCTCTCTGATTTCAGTTTTTTGCTTATTAAAAGTCATTAAATGCAGGAGCTCAAAGCCTAAATGTTACTAAATGTCCTGTAAATTTATGACTTCTAGATGATTATTGCTTCATACTGTGTGTTGGGGGACAGCTGGCTCAGTCTACATCTGCTTACCTTATTTCCTGTACAGGGATCCAAAGCTTTATTTGCACTTCCATTTGAATTCTTGTTGTGCATATTGTACATAGTTCTGTAGATTATTTATTCACGGTATGTACTTTTTTTGTGACTCGCAGTAAGTGACAATCATATGTTCTATAGGTTTGGTTTATTGACTGTATTGTGTGCTCTTTTTTTTTTTTTTGGTCATCTTGCGTGACAGATCAGTTCCATTGTAAAGAAAAAAGATATTATATAAATGTATCTACAATATAAACAATGGATTATGTATTTCTGCCTCTTTTCTGAGTGGAGCTGGAAGAGATGACATTAGGGCGACACCTGCTGGAGAGATGAGGAATAACACGATCACCTCTGTGTTTACAGCTTTTAAAGGTGCCACAGTGTTGATCCGTTTTCATGATTTTGTCTTCAGCCATACTGTTCTATCATACTTCTATGAGAATGATGGCTTTCCTGCAATTTCGCAAATGGATATAGTTTGATTGGAAGCATGTTTGTTGAATGATTTTGAAATCTAAGTTCTTTCAGGCTGAACAATGGCAACAACACGGGACCCTGATTGGACAACAACACCACTTCAAACAGGTAAACCGTCCTTTAGTGAGAGTAACAAATGATGCATTGTGATAATGTTGAAGGGTATGAGGCTGTAGCTAGTTTATAGCTTTGTCAACATCTGAGATCATGAACTGTATGAATCTAACATGAAGAATATTTGGGATCCTTTAAAGGGCCAGTGTGTAGGATTTCGGGGGACCTATTTGCAGAAATGGAATATAATATTCATAACTATGTGTTCATTAGTGTATAATCACCTGTAACCAAGTCATGCTTTCGTTAGCTTAGAATGAGCCCTTCATATCTAGATAGAGAGCAGGTCCTCCTCACAGGCTCCGCCGTGTTTCTACATTAGCCCAAATCGGACAAACCAAACAAGCTTTTCACGTTTTTACGTTACCTGAAGGCCACCGTAGTCCTCTGACATGCTTGGAAAGGGAGGGGTGAGCAAAGGGATAATCAGTTGGTTGCAATCTGCAACCTTACCGCGAGATGCCACTAAAGCCTCAGTTATACTCCCAAACGGACGCGTACACAGACAGCTGCAGATCATAGACTGTATAAAAGAAGTGGACCTAGTCACCGTGACCTCACCCATTGATTTGTAGACTACTGTTTTGAAGCCTTGAGTTTGGCATTTTGGCCGTCGCTATCTTTATCTTTTGCAACCAGAAGTGACACAAGAGGGTGGAGCTAAGTACAACCGAACACTTTTTTTTTTGGGAAAAACATCATGTTTTGGCTTAAAATAACTGTTTCAAAAGTGAAACTTAACGTTTGTGAACACAAAGACAACCACACACACATGTGGTTGGTTTCACACAGGATGCGAACCCTGGCCTTCTGGATGAAAACCAAACTGTATATAAGAAGTGGACGTAGTCGCCGTGGTGTCACCCATTGGTTTGTCGACTGACGTTTTGAAGGCTCGAGTTCGGCATTTTGGCCGTCACCATCTTGTTTTTTTTGTAACCAAAAGTGACACGAGGGTGGAGCTAAGTACAACAGAACACTGAATAAGACATTTATAGGCGACAACTATTTTAAGGCACTTCCACTTTGGCTTCACTTCTCTGACCCGGAGGTTGCTCACTGCTGTTGACACCACAGACGCGTAGTAGTTCTGTTTACACTGTCTGCTTGGAGGACACACTCGGCTCCACACTTGTGCAGTAGATCACTACACTATGCTTGGTCACAACAAATTGGCAGTACGTGGACATCCGCACAAACCTACACGTACACCCTCTGATGACGAAATTTACGTCACGCGGACCCTTGCGTAATCGCAGAAGCAGTAACTATAAATTCAGCTTAAATCCTACACACTGGTCCTTTTAAAGCTACACTATAAATACATGGGTGTAATTGAAGAATCCTACTTTAACTCAGTTCACCTTCATTTTTATTCTGTACATAAATTATTGTGACAAAAGTACTGTAGTGTTCTTTTAAAAAAGTTTTATCAAACTGATGTTATTTCATTGAGTTGGGGTTTTTTTTGGGATTGTTTTTGCCAAATAACCTTAGATTAGATTACTCACCTTATGATGAACACTTATAATAATAATAATTATATACAGTATATATATACAATACAGCAGCCCTGCAATGAGTACCACCTCTATGAGGGTTATTGTACAACATTATTAATATGTTAGCGAGGTGTCGTTTTAACTCTGTGGTCATGTTTTGAGGCTGTAGTAAGTGGTTGTGTATTGAGATGCATTATATTGTAAAGTTGTTCCCTGATTTTTTTTTATAAGATCCACAAGAATTATTGTATAACCTTGAAGAAACATTTAGTTCTTTTCATTTGGTCCATCTACACTCTTCTTTTCAAAAAGTTCTTTACAAAAACAGGTTTTACATATTATCTGTGCAGTGACTTTGAGAAGTCGGAATCAAAACCAACACTGGAGATTCTTACAAATGACTTATTTTCAAAATGTGCCGGAAAACCCAAGGTGACACTAAGCTTTTAGTCTTTATACTGACTGACCTGTCAGAATAGACCTGAATTTGTTTTCAGAGTTCAAACAAAGACTTGACTCTAAAGAGCTTGTCAAGGACTCGCAGCACGGTAACAAAAAGTTGAATCATACACAGGTGGTGGAGTAGCAAAATTCACCTCTCAAGTTTACTGTTAAATGTAGACGGAGGTGGACTGTTTGGTTTGAAGTAAATACATGATGGACAATGTTTTGTGTGGTTTCTGGAGAATTTGTCAGTATGTCAGTTACACCTCGTGGTGTAAGTGAGTGCATTCATACTGAAAAACTGACAAAATTAAGTCCTCAAATATATGTTTGCGTACTAAATCTACTTTATTTTTAAGTGGATAAACACTATTCTTCTACATTATATTGCATAAATGATATTGAGGAATAAATCAATTGTTGATTAATGGTTAGACAGCTTAAGGAACATGTCAGGAAACCAAAGAAAAATAGTATTACATCTTTGGAAACACTTTGGTCTGTTCACGAACATCGATTGTTGCAAGTCTTTGATCATTTCCGGTAAAAAAAAAAATTATCAAGTACATCCAACTTTTATATACCAACTGTAAAAACAGTATTACAGAAAACATATATACCGTATAAATACTTTTTTCTATTAGAATTAAATTTATTTGTGACAAAGCTAATATCAGTTCAATCTTGCGTCTCTAGAGTCTCTATACAGATCTGTGCTTTCTGATTCATTTGGGTTTGTCTCCTCCTGCTGGTGTTCCTGAGTACCTTTCCTCAACCTTCTCCTAGAATAACTCACGTACTGCAATATTTAACATTATTTAACATTATTCATTCAGTTGCACTGATACACGTGGCTGTGTCCAAACCATTTTTGTAGTGGTTCTGTGTCCAGAAATAGCAAAAGGTTTCACAACTGAATAAGTGAGGTGCTTGTAATATTAAGTACATATATTTTAATAGTCTTTCCCTGCACAGTAGGAGAGGTTGGGAAGTCTTAATTATATGTGAATCCATCTATAGGGACAGAGATATAAGTATTGCCTGCTTGCCAGCAGATATGATTTATCAGCATTAAAAGTTCCAGTATTTTCTGACATCAAAATATAAAAGTAAATCTTGAATAATATCTTTTAGGGCTGTCTAACGATTAAGATATTTAATTTATCACATATTAATCGCACGTTTTATATTTGTTCAAATTACTTATTAACATGGGAGATATGCTTGCTTCATGCAAATGTATGTATATATTTATTATTGGAAATCAATTAACAACACAAAACAATGAAATATATTGTCCAGAAACCCTCACAGGTACTGCATTTAGCATAAATATTATGCTCAAATCATAACATGGCAAACTGCAGCCCAACAGGCAACAACAGCTGTCAGTGTGTCAGTGTGCTGACTTGACTATGACTTGCCCCAAACTGAATGTGATTATCATAAAGTGGGCATGTCTGTAAAGGGGAGACTCGTGGGTACCCATAGAACCCATTTACATTCACATATCTTGAGGTCAGAGGTCAAGGAACCGCTTTGAAAATGGACATGCCAGTTTTTCCTTGACAAAATTTACCACATTTGGAGTGTTATTTAGCCTCATTCTCGACAAGCTAGTACGACATGGTACCAATAGATTCATTAGGTTTTCTAGTTTCATATGATGCCAGGATCTTCACTCTAGCTTTAAAACTGAGCCCGCTACAACCTAAAAATCACAAGTTGCGTTAATGCGTTAAAGAAATTAGTGGCGTTAAAACGATTTTGCGTTAACGCGTTAGAATTGCGTTAACTTTGACAGCTCTAATATCTTAATAATTCTCTCTTTGCAAAGAGTGAGTACATTAACTCCCACTGTTTTTATTTATACACTAACCAATCAACACAGGTTATATCCAATGCTTATGTAAAAAAAAAAAAAGAATGCTCAGCATTGAAGTGTCTTGGCAGACAACTGGTAGGTTTGGCTGCATGTCCTTCTCCATATTATGTCAGCCACCAAGCAGTTACATAGCTTACATAAAATAGTTTGTTTCTAGCTGTTATTAATCAGTACATTTACTTTGGGGCTTTTTAAATCAGGAGTAATTTGCATTGATTGTTTAGTGAATACATTAGTGGGAGCTAATTTGACACTCCGTAAAGAAAGAGAAAAGTGTGGCAGCTACACATGCACCAGAGCACACTTCTGACCACATGCTGCAACAGACTTGAAGCTTTCAACCACAAGAGGTCAGCGAAAAGATGCTTTTTCAGTTTGGTGTTATGCCACTGTTGAGAAATAATGAAATAAATTGTTTTAATTGAGCATATATTATGCAAACACTATGCATCTTTTTGCAATTCCACTGTTATTAGTCCCAGAAATAAAGCCTTGGACTGATTAGCAACTCACTATGTTAATAACTCCCTGCATTACACACTGTAGGTTCAAAGAGAGACTCAGCTAACAACATCCCAATTCTTAAATAATGTGATGTTTTGGCTCTTAATGCGCTGGTTTGTCTCTACAGGCTGCAGCAGCGCCTTGAAGAATCTCTGTTGGATAAAAGGAAGAAATCTTTGGCACATCTTCATGGAAGCTGAAGGTCTCATCTTTTCCTTTTACAGCCTGTTCCAGTTGGTCAGAGCTGCAGGCGCTGTGGCACCAGGGATGGCTTCATATTTCATTGCAGGACTGCTGGTGAATTATTTCTCTGTTCACGCGAGGAGACCCAGGGAACCGCTGAGTCGGAGTGAGGAAGGGAGGGAGATGGAGGAGACTGGGAGCTGCTCCTGCTGCTGAGGCTTGATGTGAGTTGAGCTGCTGGTCCACACCAGATGTTCCCTGAGCTAAAGTCCAGAAGCTCAGGGACAACATCTGGACACACAAACACACGCTCATCGAGCTGCACATTATTGATATCTGATGCAATCTGCAACAGAGATTTGTATCACTTAAAGTCAAGAAAATGACAAAGTTCATTCAATAGATTGGTCTCAGTGTCCTCCTGTTATTCATCCGGGCTTAAGGTATAAACACAGATAATGTAAATCAAATTTATTTTCCTAATGACATATTTCAATAACTGTATGTATAAATTATTTGCTGTATGCATGGATGGATTACAGGGTGGGCCAGCGGGGTCAGGGGGCTCTGGCATATTAGTGTGCTCTAGTACTTAGTATAATATCTGTGCAGAGGAGTGTCGGCTAAACCACCTGAAAGAGACGCAAATATGAATACAAAGAGACACAAAACAAGTACAAAGAGATGCAAAACAACTACAAAGAAACACAAGAAGACCACAATGAGATGCAAAACAACCACAAAGAGGCTCAAAATGACTACAAAGACAGGCAAGCAACTACAAAGTAACACAAGAAGACCATGAAGAGACTCAAAACACCTACAGTGAGATGCAAAACAACCACAAAAAGACTCAAAATGACTACAAAGAAAGGCAAAACAACCACAAAGAGACTCAAAACGACTACAAAGAAAAGCAAAACAGCCACAAAACGACTACAAAGACAGGCAAACAACTACAAAGTAACACAAGAAGATCACAAAGAGACTCAAAACACCTACAAAGAGATGCAAAACAACCACAAAGAGACTCAAAACGACTACAATGAGATGCAAAACAACCACAAAGAGACTCAAAGCAACTACAATGAGATGCAAAATAACTACAGAGACTCAAAACAACCACAAAGAGACTAAAATGACTACAAATAGATGCCAACAACCACAAAGAGACTCAAAACGAGTACAAAGCAAGGCAAAACAACCACAATGAAATGCAAAACAACCACAAAGCAAAGCAAGGAGACCACAAATAGGCTCAAGTGACCACAGTGAGATGCAGAGGAACCTCATAGAGACTCTTAATGATCTCAAAGGAATGCAAAATGACCACAAAGAGACTCAGGTCAACCCCAGAGACCCAAAACAACCATAAAGTATAAATGAATATGAAGAAAACAGTAACTGACACCCTCTTAACTTTAATCCCAGACATCATATTGAAAGAATCAAGTTTCACATTTTCCAAAATGGTAGGCATTACATTTGGGGATGAATTTTTTATGAGGTGCAATTGAGAAGAGCAAGGTCGACGTTGCTGCAGATGGCACTGCTTTTTGGCATTGCATGTCCAGGAGATGGCAGTGTAGAGCAGGCAAAGCTCTCAGCCACACAATAACAGCTAGAGGCGACAGCAGCCAGTGGAGAGCACTCTTTAACACTCTGTTATACACTCAGTTTGCCTTAAATCCCCACTTGTAAGCTCATATTCAGTTCAAGTAGTTAACATGTTCTTCCCTAAAATCAATATTTCAGGAATCCTGGAAATAAATTAGAGTTCGGAAAAGAGATATTGTATAAAATGGCCTGATGACGATAAGAGCAGTTATTTTTGCTCTGCATTCATTCTTGTAATGCCCTTCATTCAGCACTTCTAAATGTGTATCATAGACAGATATAGGATTATATTTTTCCCTTTCTTCCATCTTAAATATGCATATTGAATTCGTGAACATAATATTTTCTCACACTCGGTCTCCTCTGCGCTGATGTAACAATGTAATGAATAAACCAATGAATAATTAATGACTCCACAATTGCCGCTGAAAGATTAAGTGGCGTATTTTCTCGTAATCAAGATGCTCGCTGAATTGCAGCCTCCAGCCTCCTCAACACAACCCTCCAGCACTCTCACATACATGTACATCCCAGCAGATCATCACACGTGTTTGTGCGCACATACACACACGTGCACACATGCAACGGAAGACAACTGCAGATCCACACACAGGTCAAAGGGTAGCCGAAGCAACTGGAGCACAACAGCCTGTTTCCATCTCCAGAGACTGGATTATTCTGTTTTTTTCTCTCTCTTTCTCTCCGTCTGCCTTCATCTCTTTACCACCATCACCACCACCACCCCTCCTCTTGATTTTATAACACAAACAATTGCACAGACTGGCCTGCAAATCTGTCTGTGACAGTAGAAGTGGACCTCATCTTCACATGGCCCACATTTGGCTTTCCATTCTGCATATTTTAATTGACTTGGGGCTTCATGATCAGATTTCTCTCCTTTAAATCACCACTCACACGATCCGAATTTGGCCAAATCTCAAAAAAATCTAAAGTTTTGACACGTCTAAAAAGCTTCTAATCGTTCCTACATCCTCGTTGTTCTTTTGGAGAATGATGCGGCAGCTGTTTTGGGCTGAATTCCAACATTTCAGTGTATTTTGCTCTCAGTTCCAGCCCTGCCATCGAGCGTTTTGCCAAGGGGGGAGCGAGCGATCAATCAATGGACCAGCTCAACATACAAAAAGCGGCCCTGTCGAGCTCTCACATCTGAGGCAAATCCATATCTCATATTTCCTCCATTTTCATGCAGATGGAGGGTGGAGAGGGGGGAGTAAGATGTCTCTGCTCTCCTGACAGTGTTTCTATCCCCCCTGACAGTTTGATGTGATTGCATTGTCAGCCCCCTGAGTTTGCTGGTGCTCTAGTAGTCCTCGTGGTTAGAGGCTGCATGTGAAAAGGCTGGAGAAACAGTGTTCCTGGGCACAGATGTGGCATACATATTTCAGTAGTTTGAGACTACATATTTTAGAAGTCGCAAGCTTAGTGTCAACCCACAAGTGGATAGCCTAGTTTGGCGTGTGGCTGGCATATTGCATCACTTTCACCCTGTTTTTTTCACATAGGTCCAACAAGCAAAACCTGTATGCACACACACGTATACGCCGGTGTTGCAATATCAATCCCCATCATGTCAAAAAATCCTCGAGATGCAAAACAATACTGTGAATCTGCCCGAGGTCAAGTCCTCATCAAAGTCAATTTAATTTCCTGCAACTCAGGGGGAAACTGACGACTTGGCCCCCATGTTGCCGTGGCAGCCAACAGCCCCTCTCTGCATACGATCAGTCTGTTGCCATAGCAGCCCCGTGGAGCTTTCCTGCCAGTCAGTCTAGCAGAGAAGACGAGTGAACCAGCGGTGCCCCCCATCCAGAGAGGCCCGCATGTCTTCATCTGTTGCCATGGCACCGTAATAGCGTTCTGGATAGATTTGGCATGGCAGGGAGTCAGTCCCTTTATCTTCCAACGCGTTATATTGAGCCGAGCTCGCCTGTGTTCGGCACTCGCAACATGGCGAGCAGACAAAGGGAGCCGAAGGGGGAGAAGGTAGATGTCAAGATAGTGTATCTATATTGAGATCTAGAGCGGCGTTGGGCTTAGATGTGCGGCGTGCTCATCGGGTGCTAATTAGGTGATACATAGAGATAGTGCGTGTTGGAGAGACATGCCTGACAAGGTAACCTGGAGTGGACTCTCCAGCTGACTCACTTTGTATTAGAATGAGTGGTTGTGAGCAGTCGTAGTGCATTTGCAGTGATGATGTGTAAAAGCAACAAGGAAATGTGAGAGCTAGGGCCAGTTCCACTTTAGAGTGGACAATAAATAGAAATAAATGGTGTTTAAAGGGTCAGTTCAGCCCAAAAAATGAAAACTGTGAGCAGTTTACATTGGAATTACTGTCCACCGGAGAAAAAAATCTCCCTTTCGACATGCTGACAGTGTGTTCTGTGGATTATCCAGAGCAACTGGGGCACTGTTTTGGAAAGGAGTGTAGCTGTTTCATTTTTTATATGTAATGTTTCACTGCTTTCAGCACCACAAAAAGAAACTCCAGTCCACTCCATTGTATTGTGTGGGAGGCAGAAATCTCAAAAACCTTGAGAAATAAAACCAAATCTAAAAGTAAGTTTGAATAATACGTTGTTTTTTAGCATTTTTTTTGGTTGCAAATTTAAAGGTGAAAATATAATGAAAGACGAGCCACAAAATGAAAGTAGTCTATTTTCCCCACAGCTTCTTTCATGGTAGAAGAAAAAACACTTCAAGGCTTTGTGTTTTAATTAGTGACGGACAAAACATTCAAGGTTCATTACATAACTCTTCACATTGAGATGAAGGGTGCTGTGTTTTGCAAGTCCTTATCTCATTGCTCTGAAAGTTTACTTTACAGAGACTGTTCTCTGCAGTGGATCCTCACTGCCAATGCATCATGTGCCTGGCTTTGCCTGCAGTGAGATGATGGACCACATCCATCTCTCCCACCATTTGGTAACCTCACTGTGAGGACAGAGAGGTTGAGCATTGTGAC
Source organism: Sebastiscus tertius (assembly GCA_916701665.1). Taxonomy (NCBI): domain Eukaryota; kingdom Metazoa; phylum Chordata; class Actinopteri; order Perciformes; family Sebastidae; genus Sebastiscus; species Sebastiscus tertius. The sequence continues at coordinate 91,078 of CAKAOH010019266.1, forward strand.
TCATGTTTGGCTCCTCTGATCCTTTCCCAGGCCGACATTGCTGCTGTTGCCGCTTGCCTCTCAGAGGAGAAAGAAAACCACATGGAGCTCACTAGAACTGGGCAGCGTGGAGTTGTCTCAGGACCACAGGAGTGTCATCTTTGTATTTTTACAGGCTGTCTCCCTCCCTTTGTTGGTGAGATTCTTCCTCTGTCTTCCAATGGTAGCCACTTGTTAGAGGTCTGGTAAAAGAGCCAATGATTATTATCCTAAAATTCAACACACTCTGGAGTGTGTTGAGGTCTCATGGCAAAAGTCAGGCTCCTATCTGGTTCTGCAGACTTAACATAGAAGGGAAGACCAATGCTCAGTATTGAGGCATTCCTCTGCTTAAGACTTGTTCCTCTGCATGTTAAGAAGATGGGGGATTCTTTAAAGCAACAGTGTGTAACATTTGGCGACCTCTAGTGGTGAGGTTTCAGATTGCAACCTCTCCCGTGTGCCAAGCGTGTAGGAGAACAACGGTGGCAACTCATAAACGTGAATGACCCTATCTAGAGCCAGTTGTGGTAAGAGTAGCGTAGGTCATTTGGATATATACCGCGTTAAACCGCATTTAAAAATGCATGGAAAACGCCAGCTGTGCTGCTTTCATCCTTTTTTCCAAGGTGCTTCGGAGGTTGCGCTCCTGTCGCGCTTGCCGTTACTAAGCAACCAAAACCTGTGTGCTGTGATGATAAAGTTTGCGGTAATTAAGCAGTAAAAGCTTCACTGACTAAACTAAACAAAGACAAATGGATTTCCAGCACCGTAAATCCCTTACAGTAGCTTTTAGTTTGGCTGACCTTTCAACCGGATGTGGTGACGTCCTCGGACAGAAAGGGTGAAGCCAGTAAATAGTTTGTGTGACAGATCATGAAGCTCTGGGTAGTCCTGCACCGAAATGATTAACTTCTCCTCCATATATTTACAGTAGACAGATATTTATGGAAGAAAGAAAAGATATCTGCCTGCTGTGATTAGTTGTTCCTCGTCACATGACTGGCTGCAGCGTTCCAAAAGTTGAACTATTTTTATCTCGGAGTGCAGCCAATAATTGGCACTTGGGAACGGTTGTGCATCATGACGCCGTCATTCCCACGATTGAGCGCCCCTGCTGCGCGTCTACATTGACAACAATGGATTTGAACGCGCAAAAAACGTGGCACATGGTTAGCTTTGAGAATGTCAAGTGAATGTGCAGTGGAAGTTGCAGTTTGTGCGGAAATAAGACCAACAGAGGTTTCCTTTGTCTTGTTTCCCAGCGGCTGAGTGGAGTGACTGGGTTTAACTCCAGAGTGAGTAACATTATCGACTCCGGCCCAAGCAGTAAAAGTTAACACAGTGGTTTGTTCGTTCTAGGCTACTGAAGAGACATGGCGGCCGACTCTGTGAAAAGGACCAGCTCCGTATGTAGATATAAACGACTCATTCTAAGGTAACGAAAACACGATTCTTGTTTTCAGGTGATTATACACTGAAGAAAACATACTTATTAATACTATATTCCATTTCTGCCAATAGTTCCCCCTAAATATGACTCACTGATCCTTTAAGAAATGATTCCTGACTTACGTGCCAGCCAACGACTTGACGAGTGTCCGTCTCTTTTTATAGTGGGACCTGTCTTGTCAGATTCCCATGCAAATGTAGTGCAAGTTTTACCCAAATTTCCAGAAAATCAGCTAAAGAAAATTCAAATGAATGCGCGTTTCTATCCGCTACAGTTATGCCAACATTAGGAGTTGACCGCATTGAGACAAACAGCTGCAAGCGCCATTAAACCACTGCAGAAGAATGTTTGTTATTGTATATGGAATTAATTTGAGGATTGTTGCAGTCGGTCCTCATCGCTCCACACAGATCTGATGTTTTCATCGCCCACTATTTTTTCTCTCTTCAGTGGAGCAGAGGCTTCGATGACAAATAAGCCAAAACGTTTTCTTTTCAAATTTCAATCAGTTTCCAGCTTAGATGGACACATTATCTGCCAGTGTTGCAGTGTGTTTACCCACAGTCAAGATCTGAGATAGAAAGCAAAACCTCAGCATCTTCCAGGCCCTCGAGAGAAGAAATTGGCCCGAGATCCTTGTTTCAGTCCATGCGTGTCTTTAGACCCGGGAGTTATTCTTTCCATGGTGGAGAAAGCTGCTCTGCCTTCCATCTGATCTCAGTTCTCATGCACATCCGTCCATCATTAAGACCTGCAGGGCTAAATCCTGCACATTGTACCATCAAACGTATGTGTCAGCAATCTATTCTCATTATGTCAGGCTGTGCAGGGAGGTCCTTGGCCACTCTGTCTTGAAACATTTCTTTCCAGATGTAAGGAGGCAACATCTGGTATTACATTCGAATAGCCCTTGGGAACTCCTCCTTCTGAAAGGAGCTGTTTAAGCCCTTTAGATAAATCTATCAGTAGTGGATAAACTGCAGCAGCAGAACTGATCTCCTCCAGCTAAGAACAAGTAGATGAAGCTACACTTGCAGCAATGACAAATGAGTGCAAAATGTTTGCCTGTTTGATGTATGGCAAAATCAAGATGCTGAAGTCAGGGTCATTTAGCTGTTAACAGTATGTGTCAAAGGTGCAGGCTTATGGCTGTAATATAATGATGCTTAGAGGCTTTTCTTGGCACACCGCAGCTCCCTCTGTAACAACTAGGCATTATTTGAACGAGCTTTTAAACACTTGGTTGCTGACTGAGTGAGCTCCTTCATTAATGGACCCACGAACAGGACGGCGACTTAATTTCAGTCACAGCTCATTTCAATAGAGCATCGTTGAGATTAGTTGTAAAAAGGGATGAAAACGCTGCATAAATTTGCTGCTGAAAACTCAGCGCAGGATGTGAGTGATGCTATCGAGTTGGCCTGAACAAAGATCCCTGTGAAACACTGTAGTCAGTTACCATGTCTTGAACAATTCAAGCTGTGTTGGATTAGAAGATAGTCAGATGCTATAGTGACAATGCTGCAGGAACAATGACATCTCTCATCTCTTTCTCCAAATCTATAAAACAGTGGTTACTGGACAATCAAACATGTCAGTCATCTGGAGTAGTGGTTGTATCATTGTTTTACTAACTGTCTGCTTATGTGTCCGTGCTTATGTGCTTTTAATTGTGCTTACATGCTCTGAAAATTAACCTGTATGGCTAAATCTGGTACATTGTACATGTTAATTGATGTGTGAATGTGTAAGAATCTGCACAAACTAAAAGATTAAGAAGTTAGTTAAGAAAGTTAGGATAAGATACACAACAAAAACATTACAAACTAATATAAAACAGCATTAAATAGTACACAACTAATAACCAGCACAAACCTCAGCAAAGGCTAACTGATGTTTTTTCTGTAAAGCTAACCAGAGTACAGTATACTCCTCCTTAAACCTGCAATAACTGAACATTGATTCATCACCACCTTTTACATTGATATGGTGAACAAAAAGTTGCGTAATTACACATCCAGCAGTTACAGAGCAACATTAGCATTAGGCTAATAGTTGTGTTTATGTCTGCTTGGGGTGTGTAAGTGCTAAATTAACTCTGTTTTCAGTTCCAGTTTCAGGAAAATATCAGGCTCTTTAGCCACTAAATGCTCCACTATGTTCATTAGCTAGTCACTAACTGTGTCTTTCTGTCTGTTCTTGGTGCTGAGCAAGTAGGTAATTAGTTACCATGCATGGCAGCTGAATTCTCGGGATATCACAAGATCACACGAAAATCGCTGGATCACATATCACATGTAAATCCATCTTGTCAGAAAAGAACGTTATTGCCAAGAAATGAAAGTCAATTGTTTATTCCATTGCGACATCACCGCCCAGCAGCGAAGCGACGCTTCCGCCATTTTGGACTGAAAGAGACTACTGGATGCCAGTAAAACGTCCACCTAAAAAGTACCGCACAAAAGTAAAACAAAATTATTTCTATTCTATTGTCATATTCTACCAAAATGGCCTGTGTTGAACAATAAGATATCATAAACATAATAAGCGTTATCAGTCCAAAATGGCGACAGTGGCTGCTGTAAAAAAAATACTCAAGTTTCGTGTCTTTGTTTCTATACTCTTTGTTATCAAGTAATGCGTTGTGTCCCATGGATGTATAAAGAGAGTCTGGCAAGCCAGTGACCGGACCAATCAATGTGTGTGATGTGACGACACAGAGAGGCAACTGTTTGGTCAAAACAACAATGCCTACTGAGGTTAGCGTAGATGCTGCAATAGCATCAGTTATATCAGAGCTGGAGAGTATTTCTTCATTGACAGAAGAGCAAAGAACGGCACTGATGGCTTTTCTCGATGAAAAACTTCTTTTCACTCTTCTCTCGACTGGCTTCGGTAAGAGTTTGATTGACAGATTGTTCATCCAATCAACTGCCAAGTATAAGTGCCTGCCCTTTTCCAAACAGTTTCCAATGACAGCCTCTCAGATAGTTCTGTGTAACAAACCATCTTTCTCTGAAAACAGTTGCCTGCTGCGGCCAAAAGCATCACTATGAGAGCAGTGAGAGTGAACCAAAACAGCAAAGTTGCGGGTCGGACAGCTATATGATCTTCCTTTTTATTCATTTTTATATACAAAAAATCAATTTATATGCTGACGAGTTGATGATGCACATCAAGGGCTTATTAACATACAGCAAAGTCAGGGCACATAAGCAACTGTCTGTGTCGATAATGTAGTTAAAACAAAAGAGCCCATCAGTCATTGTCCTGCCACACTCCACTGCTCTAAGGAAAGTGATGAGTAGGCACTCTCACTGGACCGTTTGGTCTTAGGCCAGTGTACAACCTGCTTTGTTGTTGTATTTCCCTCACTTCCACCAACTCTCTCCTTTTATTCTGTCTCCCACTCGCGCTCTCCAGAAGGTGATAACGGTAGAGTGTACAGCGTGTCTGAGTGGTTTTACACAACATGTTCTGCTGCCCGCACTCATAATGTTACGAGGCTTTTTGGCAGTCGGGAATGTTTACTATAATAACCCGTAGCCTACTGTGACAAAATGTGTTTTTTGGCTTGGTTTCCAGGATATAACAAGGTTTACAACAAAGGTCTTGTTTGTATTGTTTACTTGGCCCTTATATATCACAGCCACGTCATCAAATTAACAAAAACAGTCCATCCGTATAGTTATATTACAGTCCTAACCAAAGTGGTGGACTGACCGACAGACTAACATTGCCATCCCTAGAGCCATGCTGCAAGCATGGCTAAAAATATAAAGTAAAAGGCTTCTCGTCACAGGTAACTGCAGAGAAATCTGAATTTACCACTTGCCGGTAGGAGTACTGCAATGCCCTCCTCAGAGGATGCTATTGGTTTTCATCCTACTGTAGCTGCTGGAACATTTTACCACATTGCATTGGATGTGGTACTATATTAAAGCTGCATCAATATTTTATATCTAAGATGTATCAAATAACAAAGTGTATGTGAAAGGGGTAGCTCGTAGTGATAAACCCACAGAGAATTTTTCCCCCGACGCTGCAGTTCACCTCAGTTTAAGCATATTTCAGCTCATGGTTTTGGTTTTACAGCCCAAAACTGTTTTGGTTCACTCTCACCGCTCTCATCAGCATGATTTCCAGAGCTGGCAGCTGTTATCAGCAATAGCATTGATAAAAACCATAGACTGTATATAAGAAGTGGACATAGTCACCGTGACATCACCCATTGGTTTGTGGACTGCTGTTTTGAAGCCTCGAGTTTGGCGTTTTGGCTGTCGCCATCTTGATTTTATTCAACCAGAAGTGATACGAGTGGGTGGAGCTAAGTACAACCTAATGCTGAATAAGACATTTTTTAGGCGACCAAACTGTTAGAATTAACTTTCATGAACTGAAAACACACTGTGAAAGGGTTGAAGTTCTAAGATGAAAACGCAGACAACTCCCAGACCGCACTCCCAGACAGCAGTCCGCTGTGGTCGCAACCTTTCAATCACAAGGTAGCCATAAACTCATGTTTACAATGTTTACTGAGGTAATAAATCAAGTGAGAAGTAGGGTTATTTTCTCATAGACTTCTATACAATCAGGCTTCTTTTTGCAACCAAAGGAGTCGCCCCCTGCTGGCTGTTAGAAAGACTGCAAGTTTAAGGCACTTCCACATTGGCTTCACTTCTCAGACCCGGAGGTTGCCGCCTGATAAAAACCCATTGTACGCTACCGGCCGTGCACCAAACAGCAGATAGACACAGTTGGCGACCAGCTGGTGCACATGGTGGAGGATTTAGCAGCTAAAGAGCCAGTTATTTCCCTGCAGACCAAAAACGAAGCTATGCGGAGAGTGACTATCGGACTTAGGTTCATCAGTTGGCCAGAAACGCAACACCAAATAGATGCTAATACTAATACTCTGTATCTGCCGGATGTTAAAATAGGAAACTGTTTGCTACAACGTTCGCCATATCAACTTTATAAGGTGGTAACATGTCAAAGTTGTGTTTACAGCTTGTTGTGCCGCCCCACGTTGCCTAAAAATCAATTAATGTGGGTTTAACATTGTGTAAAAGCAGACTGAATGTATTCTTTCCCTTTGATGTTCTTTGCCTCCCTTGCGAAGCACAATGCCCTATTTAAGTTTTTCTCTTTGATCAAACTTTACTTTGCTTTGTGTCTCTTCCTAACCATTATTTTATTTTTTGATGACACCTTTTAATGCAAAAGATCAATCACATAACAGATTGTGTATCAATATGATCTCTGACCTCTCCCTGAACTTGAAGAGATATGAGAATAACATGTAATCAATATTTATTTGATCTCCATAATGCTGCCAGTGTGTTTTGAGTTCACAGTCATACCGTTTATGGTTAATTTGTTTCATTATATTGCACATTTGTGGTTCAGAAAGGTGCGAATGTAGGTCAATAATCCAATATGTGGAAAGAGACTCAATTTTCTCATCAGAATATACCACTGACACGTCGTTACTCAATTCATATTATTCGTTTTACTGAGGAGAAATGACTATCTTCTGAATACAATCGGGCCGTTAGGATATTCGACTGTCCTTCCAGCAGTAAAGGTTAATTTGCCCGATAACACAAATGAGTCTGAGCTCTGCCAAGCTTTAATTCACTGGGAAATGCTGATTAAAATATTAGCATATAAAAAGATGAATGACCTCAAAGATACTCCGGATAAAAGCAGTCAAAAGTGGTTGTGTTAGGTCGCCCACCGAGATGAAACCCTTTCGATTGGAAATGCAGTTTTTCAGACTACACAACTGGGAAATGTTGTGACGGAGATAAGTGATTAATGTGCTAAATATATGCATTAAAAAAGGACTGCATTGTTGGATGAATAATCAGTTTTGGAGAGAATCGCATCAAATTTACAGCATATTTGACTCTGCAAAGTCAAAATAATACAATAAAGTCCCACCAGTCCCATCTATCTATCATTTACTGATGGGATTGTGTCATTCACTCTGGTGACTCAGAGGAGCCTTTTAATATGATTAAAGAGCTTATCCAAAAGAGATAAAACACAGTCTGGAGAGTTTTCTTGTTGGTCTCCCATTAAACCACCTATAGTCTCCAAAACAAAGTTGAGGTAACACCATGTGTGTCACACAACTGAAAATAGAAAAAAAAAGTGGAGCTGTGAAAAAGACAAACAAGCCACATTAGCCAAAAAATCCACTTATAGGATTGTGCTGAAATGATGAACGACTTCTTTTTGCCATAGCCTACATATTTTTTTAAAACTCTGTGTTCTTGTTTTCTTCTTCTTTTTCCTGACCCAATGTTCTTATTTTGAGAGAACAATGGAAAAATATTCAGTTTTGTATTTCTTCATTAATCAAGGGATGCTTTAGCTACTAAGCGTCCATGAAAACACCAAAAAATGTCAATATTTCTGCTTTCTCACCCTGCGGTCTGTGACTGTTCTGAGAAGCGGTGACGTAACTGAAGGTCATGCAGCCAATGCCAGGATGCCACATTCCTTCCACTTGGTTTACCTGCTCAGGTAATATCGTGTGACTGCTGCTGTATCCATGGCGATGAACCCCTGCAGACGCCCTCGACCCGGGCTCCTCTGACGGGCTGATTAGCATGCATGGATGAGGTCTGAGCTCTTCCCTGATTGGTCCTGTCAGCTCCTGGCATGGGCTCCGGCTCACCCCTGCAGAAGACCCAGCTGGCTGTGTGCCCCCCTCCCGTCATGCTCACGCCTGCTGAATTCCACATGACTGGACTCGTCCTACAGGACCCGGAGACCATGCCCCTGTACAGTGAATGTCAGTGCCAGAAATGTCTCACTGAATCACATGCAACGATGGTATCTTTCTAAGTTGAATCTCTAAATCTGCAAAAGAGGTTTTCTTGGACATTTTGGCCCCGCTATAAAAACAGACAATATCTTATGTCATCATATTTCCTCTGGTCTCTCAGGGTGAGCTCTTTTTCTTTATTTCCCATATCCATTTTGCAAGTCATGTGTTTTGAGGGGGCGACTCACAAAGACGTCAGCTGAAAAAAAAAATATTCTATGTACAGACCCTTCAGCTGTCACTTCTGCCCTCTCATTTGATTCTTCACCGCCTCTGTCCCAGCCCTCCAGCCTGGATAAAAAGGAACCTCTTCTAAGGTGTTTCGCGAGGCATTATAAAACGGTTGCCATGGATACCCAGTCTGAACAGGCTCCACATACAGGCAGCAGAATAGGAAATGACAGATGCAATATTTCACGTTTAAAAAAAAATAGCTTTTTCTCCCGTCAGTACACAAGCTGATGGACCGTTGTGTTGAAAATGCCAAAGATCAAGACCCTGAAAAGAGGTCTGTTAGGCTATTTGTTGTGGTCCGTAACGCTGCATTGGAGGGACTATTTGCTTCTTGCTCCACCGAGGTGGGTTGAATGGTATTTTCCGCCTCATTTGGTCTTTGTTGTTTCTCCCTGAAGAGATGACCTATATTATCTAGGATGGGAGATCAAAGAAGCCTTTCTTACGGAGAGCCTATGTAGCTTGCATCTTACAAACCCAGAGAATTAGCTCTGATTGCGCAACTGCCTCGCTGCACTGCAAAATGTGGCCGTGAAGCCAAACAGAGGAAAAAACAGCTTCTTTGTTGTAGCTGCTCAGCCTAAAGGATTCATGATCCTGCAGTTTAGGAGGAACAGAGCTTTTGATGTTGAGGATTGTAATTACTGTCTTTTCTTGAGATAATGCCCACTCTGCTCATTGCTGTTTATTATCCTCTTCATAAGCAGAGAAAGTGGTGGAAAAAAGAAAGTTTTTACATTTTCTTTTTGGCAAACTTTGGCACAACTCAGTTCAGCCTTAAAAGAGATGTCCGAGTTCTCTCTATGTAGGGCAAGTTTCCATTACGTTCTCCATATTTTACCCATGAATTCCCATTAGTGTTGCCAGCTGATGATATGTGAGCTAATGCTGGCCTCTATTCCTGTTCAGGTCCTTGGTTGCCTATTCATCAGCCATTTATACCATGTAAAATAAAACAGGGTCACCGGTGGGAACCGGCTACCTGCTGGGAGCAAGTGTTCACCTGCTGCTCTCCACTCCCACCCCCCCACTCGTACAGGCTCGCATGATCTTTTCTCCTTGGAAATTCAACTACTGGTCCCCGCGCCTGCTACAACTGGATCTCGTTCCACTTCCAGTCAGAGATGCATGGCTGCCGAACATAGAAACGGATGGAACAGAAATGCCCATATGTCTCCATGACCTGTATCAGTCGGTACGCTGTCACGCATCTCATTAGCCACAACCACATGCTGCAGATGGACCCTAATGGTCATTCATCAAAAGAAGGTCTTCTCCCTACAGCACCTGAGTAGACAATGGTGCAGCTGATGGTTACGTTGGGAAACTCTGGTGTGATTTATGAGGAGCTCCTCCCTTCCACTGTTTGAGTTGCCATTGTGCAAGATAATGAACATGCTTTAGCTTCAGTCGAAACTGAAGGTCAACAGTTTGATGTGTTTGCGTTTAATTATTATTAATTGCAGTTTGGTTTGGGGAAGAAGAGTACTTTCTTTACTGTTGTTTCTTTTTGCCCCTATTTTGTTCACTGATAGCGGCTGTTGTGATTTATACATGAGGATGTCGGAGTTGGATAGTGTGATCCTTTGGGGAATTCATGGCGGATAATTCAGGTTATAAACTATATCAGGTATAGCAAATGGGTTGTATATTTAAAGGAACAGTGTGTAACAATTAGGGGGATCTATTGGCAAAAATGGAATATAATATTAATAACTATTTTTTCTTTAGTGTATAATCACCTGATAATAAGAATCGTTGTGTTTTTGTTACCTTAGAATGAGCCGTTTATATCTACATAGGGAGCGGGTCCTTTCCACAGAGTCCGCCATGTTGCACCGCCATGTTTCTACAGTAGCCCAGAACAAACACACCAAACTCTGTTAACTTTTCCTGCTTGGGCCAGAGTCGATAACGTTACTCGCTCCCATTGCCGCCACTCTCTCTCTTGCTTCACCACTCACTTGCCACGTACCCACATTCTACGCACTGGCTCTGCTCCATCTGACTCTAGAGAGGGCCATTCACATTTTCGCATCAGCCACCTTAGCTCTCCACAACGCTTGGCACATGGGAGAGGCTTCAGTTGGTTGCAATCTCCTCACCTCACCGATAGATACCACCAGATCCTACACATGTCATGTAGCGATGTGGGTCAGCTTCTTCTCATACACTACATATACTTAGCTATACTTATTACTTAAAAGTAATGCACTGTAATTTGTATATATCACACAAAATGAATTTGTATGTAATCCATGTGAATCGTGAAGGAAGGATAAAGAGCGACAAACGCCGCGTGGGGAGGAAGTCGGGGTGGATGAATGGGTCAAAAAAACACCAGAATTTCGCCCAGGAGACCGATGTTTGTACCCCGTGTGAAACCAGAACTCAACATTGATTTATTTGTCATGTACTGTAATTTCTGTACTTCAGTAATGCCACTTCTGTAGTTATTTTAACCCAAACCAAAAATCTTTTCCTAAATCTAACTAAGTTATTTCCTGTGAAGACGTAAGTTTATTTTGAAAAGACTGTATGCATGTAACGAGCGGAAATTGACACATTGCTGGTCATTCATCAAATGTTGCTGGACATTCGTAGGAAAACTTTTGAAAACGGATATGGGAAATAAAGAAAAGAGCTCACCCTGAGAGACCAGAGGAAATATGATGACATAAGATATTGTCTGTTTTTATAGCAGGGACAAAATATCCAAGAAAACCTCTTTTGCAGATTTAGGATTCAACTTAGAAAGATACCATCGTTGCATGTGATTCAGTGAGACATTTCTGGCACTGACATTCACTGTACGATATCATACGAACCGTTGTATGAGGATACGTTGAATGGTTTTTCTCTGATACTGCAAGCGGACCCTTCTCAAAAAACTATTAAAAACACACCAATGAGTCACAATGTTGCACTGAGTGACACATTGCTTCTTTACAATGAACATGGGCACTGCAGTTTTTTTTAGTCATTCCCACACAGCATTCTGCAGCTGTAAATCATCACTAGAGCACCAAATGTGTATTAATCCGCAGCTGAAAATAGTCCCTTACAAATATACAATTTATTCCTGTTTGAGTAGTATTTTCTTGAAACTTACAATGCCCAGCTGTTTAAAGAAATTACTCAGCCTACTTTAAAAATGAAACTATGTATTTGTGACATATTGTTATAGATTTATGGCTTCTTGGCCCTAAGCCCATTGGTCCCTTATGTGTTACAGAAGTCGTAGATGGACCAATGCATTGTTGGGTTTTGATCTTTTCATAGGATTTGTTGGCAGTAAGGAGAATATAGAATAATGACAGCCTCATTCTGATTGCGCATCTAATTAAACAGGAGGCAGATGTTTCACTCCTCAATAACTCATACCATAGTTGTTTCCAGTTTAATTGATGGCCCATCATCTCCCTCAAATTCCATAAAAGCTCTCAGCTACCGTTTCTTTATGTCTAAGGCCTCAGAAGGGAGGAACGCTTTTATCTCCCCAACTGCGAAGCCTTCTGACTCCTGCAGCAAATAAGACAGTAATGATGACAACGTTTCCCGGAGGGAGTTGATATCTCACTGAGCCCATATCCCAAGTTTCCACATCCCCAATTAGCCAGTACAGCCCAGGCTGAACTAAACCCCCTGTAGGTCCTGATGCTGCTTCAGATATATATATTTGAGCTGCTAACCATCATATTGCACACAGAAAGAGGGTCTGACTAGTAAAGGGAGCTAGAGGGCAAAGTGAATGCCTTCTTCATTGCAGATACAGAACTGTAACAAAGCCGGTTAGATTACAGGAGGAGATCCACTGGAGCTATTTTTGACACTACAGTATATGTGAGCCCTACTGTAGTGCACCGTCACCTGGGAGCCTGGATGTTTGAGGGATGATCTTTTTTTTTGATACGCATCAGAAAATGGTATAGGAGCCGATCTGTGTATATATAGGAGACATATTTCATTCAGGACAGGACAGCGGTGTCTTAAATAACTGTGACAGATGATCACTGAGGATTAAATTGAATTATTGAATTACTGCTGCCGTGTGGACAGGAATGCCCCGCCCAAAGATGAAGGAGTGTGTGACATAAGGAAAAGCTCTGAATCTCTCCTGTCGCCCCTTCTCTGACGTTTCTCTTTTTCATATTCTTTCTCTTTCTATGACTGAGAATATCCACTTCATCACCATGCTCTAGGTGAGTTTAATTACCTGGGGGGATGTCTTGATAAGAAAATGATTAAGTATGTGAGGGTAAAGTCATTAGAGCAAGTTGGAAACGCTGCAGAAATTAATGTTAATCCTTTGCAGCTTCTGCAGGAGTCTGCAATCTGATGCTCTTTCACCTGTATAGGTCACGGCAACTATATTAATGAGATGGCAATAACATTATATTTCCACAATAGCAGCATCTTCACCAACAACCTGTTTATTTCTCTATTGCTCTACATTGTGTAAAGACTAATTCATTTAATTTATTTTCTTCCTCTTTAATATATTCCATTAATTAAGCAGAACAGGTGCCGGTGTTACACCGAAATATGTGACCGCAGATAGCCAGCAACACATGAGGTCACATTTTCTGACAACAGCCGTCAGAACAGCCTACTGTACTTATCTTTTGCTTTTCTTTTAGAGTTTTGTGAATGTGTCTTTGACTTAGAAATAGTGAAATACATTTATGTTTTTCAACAATGTTGTTTTGTGTGTTTTCTGTCACGTATTTGCCTCATTTCTTACACAGGTTCAGTGGGGTCACATTTTCTGACAACAGCCGTCAGAAATGGTGACCTTATGTTTTACTGTCTCTCTGCGGTCACAGGTTTTGGTGTAACACCGGCAAGTCTTTGACATGGAGCACATTAGTCAACACAGATCAATTTCAGGGAGTTCACAGTGAATACAAGAACTGCTTAAGTGGAAAACATGTCAGGCTAAACTGGTTGTAAATGTGGGAGCGTGCTGATTTGTTGAGGGAAAGTAATCTCTTGAATATGAGATGGGGGATTGGTGTGCAGATGATGTGAGTAAGTGTGGTGACTGTTGTCGTTGTGGTTGGATTCTGCAGCAGAAATTGAGAGTTTATTTCCAAATTTATATTTAGAAAGTATAATATAAAAATACACAGTAAATGTTGCATTTTTGGCACCGAGCTGCTTATCCACAGCTACTTAAAATGAGTTAGATAAGCGTATAAGGACACTTGGACAGGCTGGTGAGGCTTCCACCTGCGCAACCACTCGGCCTGTATTCAGTCGAGTATATCATGGATTTATTTCTACAGACTGTTAAAATTACCAATCTCACTCAGCCTTTCTCTCTTGGATATCATAGAACAACATATTTTGGAATATTTGTTCGCAGTAACAGAGTTTAACGACGTTTTAAGCCCCTGTCAGAAGCTCAGAAACATCTGTTGTGTGTCAGTATCTTTCCTATATTGCACAAGCTTAGAGCTATACTGAAAGCTGCTCCAGGCCTCCAGACCTACGCAGCAGCACCGGTTAACACCACGGATTAAAGACAGCTCTTTAAAACCCGCGGATTATTTCCCATGTCCGTGCATACTTTGACTCCAACTGCGTCAATGCACACTTGAGTTTCCTCTGTTCCTTTTCCTCTAATTTATGCCACAAACAAAACACATTTCTGGGTCATAAATTCGCAGTCAGCTCTCTGGAGCATCAGCTTTGTAATTCATGCTCTCCCCCACCTCCTGCCCAGTGTATAGCTGCTGCATCTGTCTCCCAGTCTCACATCACTGAAACACATCTGGACTCTGTCATATTTCGTTTTGTTAAACATGGGGCATGCAGCATACAAGCAATTATAGCAATGTAACCCAAGGGAGAAAGATAGGGAGAGGCAGGCACATGATGATGAATTTGGTTTGTTTAAGTTTGCCTTTTTCTGACCTCATCTACACTGTCTGTGCAGTTTGAAACCCATAACACAGTGATTTATTCATGCATTGTATTTCCACTGATTTTTCAGAGATATGCAAATAAGTACTCTGTGCACGCACTTTGTCATACAAATTCCCAGATCATTGTGCAGCAATTATAGACTGTGGCAAAAATGCAACTGGCATCTCTCAATCGAGCTTAAACCTGCAATATGCAGAATGATTTTGGCATCATTGGTAAAACAAAATTGCATAATAACCTTTTAGCATATTGTAATTTAAGTGTTCTGATAGATGACTTCTGCACCTCCTCATGGCTCTGTTTTCAGGCTTTCAAATATTTAGCTTGTGGTGGGAGACTTTGACAAATCACGGGTAATTTCAGAGAGAGAGCGTTCCAATTGGCTGTTCATTCAATGGAGGCAGCTGTCAATCACTCGCGAACTCCGATCAAACGGTCAAACTTGGCAGCGCTGATCAAATATGAATCAATAATCTGTTACTGTAATGCCTATTTCTCTCCTCAACATCTTAGTGTACTGTTTAGCTGTAAATTGAGAAAGTTTGCTCCGGCTGGTGGGCGGTGCTTGGTATTTCCTCATCTGATCCAAGGTTTATGGAAAGAAGACTGGGTCACGGGCGGACATGGGTCTCTAGGAATGGGGTATAACACATGCGTTGCGATTGGCTCAATTTTGGCGAGTGCAGGCCAGATTTTGCTGCGCATGTGTTCTACCCCCAAAGATATGACGCGTTGATGACGCGTGACCTAGCCTCCTTTCCATAGGCCTTGAACTGATCTCAACATGGCTGTCGGGTCAGAAACTTTCTCATTTTACAGCTAAACAGTACACTACAAGATGTTTCTGAAAACATTTTATGCGAGAAATAGGCATTACAGTAACAGAATATTGATTCATATTTGGTCAGCGCAGCCTAGTTTGATCGTTTGATCTGCGTTTGCGAATGATTGACAGCTGCTCAGAGGTGGCAAGGCTCCAGCTCGGCTCTGATTGGCTGTTTTCTTCCGATCTGTGAAATCTTGCAGATGCCATTAGGAGCACCTGAGGACACCAGAGACACATGATTGTTTTCAGATTACCTGTCTCATGCACTACTGGCAGGATATAGTGAGCATTTTATAAAAAATAACTGAATCATATTTGCTCCAATTCTACCCATTGCTGCTTTAATCCAGCATGTTCTTGCCTCCAAACATGTAAGAAAATGTAGGAAAAAAAAGATGTGGAAGCGTTACAGGAGATACAACACCCAGTATGCTAAATGTCCTCAGCAGCCCTCCTTCTTCTTCACGCTGCCTAATAATGGGCACCAATAGAAACGCAGTGTGCCCGCCCCTGCTGCCCGGTCGGTCCATTGTGAGTCCGCGTTCAACTGGAAACCACTCTTCCAGACTCACTCGGCACCAAAAGTGGCGCACCGTCGACATGATGCACAGCTGAACGAGGAGAGCGCCTTCGAACATGCTCGACTGTCGAGCCACGATATCTGGTAAGAGGGATCCATGTTTTTATGATTTTATTTTTTATTTTTTATCACCACCTCCTGCGTCTTTTTATACCTCCAGCTGAATATCCGGGCTTCTGTTTGGGTTTTAATCTGACATTGACTCCTTAATATGTCTGTATCGAGGTATAGAGCAGCAGGGGTTTGGGAAGTATTTTAATTGTGTAATAGAGAGGTTTAGTTGGGGAGTGTTTATTTATTTTTATCTCGAATAAATCGACGGACTAAGAGTTGAAGATGTCAGGGAGGCGATGGACTTATTGGAGCAATGCGCACTCCAGTCCCTTTACTTTAATCCGTGATGTTTAATGATTTTGTTGCAGTTTTATGTTGATTTTTCTGTTTGTCTCACATATTTGATAAACCATCTGTCAAATATGCGAGAGACATAAAGTAAAAAAGGTGTTGGAGTGACAAAATGATAGGATTATAAAGGTGGATCTATTTAGTTATCCAGTTCAACTTTTTTTTACGCCCCTGATGTTTGCATTTAAAGACAAATGTCTGGCATCATGCGTTTAAATATCTAATTATTAGCACACACAGCTCTTGGTTATAGTTATGAAAGCATGGGCTTCGTCAGGCCGTGGTTGAGGTGTTCGTGTTTGTCATTTGTCTGCACCTTCCGAGCACCAAAAAATACAGTGTTTGTCTTTGTGTGTTTCTGGAGCCAGACGCGTCGCTGTGGCTCTGGACATTTTCACCCCCAACTCCAACCTTCCACAGACACCTTTTTTTCCCAACAGAAGGGAAACAGATGCGCCAGTAATGTCAACAGTCGATTACTCATGCAGATTTGCGCGAAAATATTGCGCCCCCGCAGCATGGACGAACCGGCCTCCATCCATCCTCTCTCCATCCATCCATCCATCCTGCCAAACGAGCTGCTGCTTCTTCTTCTTTTTTTTCATTTAAAGGGAGTCTTCTTTTTTTATTATTTAAAGGGAGACATAACCGAGTAGTTGGCAGCTTCCTGTTCAGCACCACAGACAGAGACACAGTCCACACCCACTTCTGGTCCACCTTATACCGCTGCTGTACCTTTCTCCCTCCAAACATAGAGAGAGGTCCGCCTCCGCTTTACCACCGTTAGTACAGGTTGACTTGCTCTCTCTGGCCCGGAAGACATTTGAGTGCTTATTGGATGCGATATATACTGAGAAAGTCGTTGTGAACGGCAGCTGATCAAACTAGGCAGTGCTAATCAAATATGGATCAATATTCTGTTACTGTAATGCCTATTTCTCAGATAAAATGTTTTCAGAAACATCTTGTAGTGCACTGTTTAGCTGTAAAATGAGAAAGTTTGCTCATTGCTGGTGGGCGGTGCTTGGTATTTCCTCAGCTGATCTCAACATGGCTGTCGGGTCGCAAACTTTCTCATTTTACAAGCTAAACAGTACACTACAAGATGTTTCTGAAAACATTTTATGCGAGAAATAGGCATTACAGTAACAGAATATTGATTCATATTTGATCAGCGCTGCCTAGTTTGATCAGAGTTTGTAAATGATTGACAGCTGCCCAGAGACGGCAGGCTCCAGCTCGGCTCTGATTCGCTACTGCCCCTTTCTCCCACCAAACATAGAGAGAGGTCCGCCTCCGCTTCACCACCGTTAGTGCAGGTTGACTTGCTCTCTCTGGCCTGGAAGGCATTTGAGTGGTTTATTGGATGCGATATACTGACAAAGTCGTTGTGAACGGCAGCTGAGCACCGGTGTGCTGATTTGCTGAAGAAGCTCAGGTGCAGAGCTCGGTGTTCTACTTTCAGTGCCTGTATAATAACTTGGATCATAAAGGGGAAGACGTGGAGGACTGTCGAGGTTGAGAGAGCAAACACCTTTTTTTAATCGCTCTGAAGGGAATTATTTGTGGAATAAGTTATTCATGAACCTGAGCCCTATAAGTCAAACACAATTAAGCGTGATTGGTCAAATTAAATACCTAGCGGCACACAATCAAGCTGGGAATGCTGGTTCTAATTAATCAGCCCCATCCTCCCATTATCATCCGCCACATGTGGTTGGAGCTCATCAGCAGATAATCATGATAAGTGCTTGTGCCTTCATTGCCCTTTGGACCCTTCTATACTATTGTTGCCGCATAACCAGAAAACAAACGCAAACATCTCCCAGGCAGCGTCCGTGGTGTGTAAACAAATGGCTCATATATTGGCCTTTTGTGATGTGCTGTATGTGTCATGTTGAAGCACAGCTGCTCGGTTTGGTGAAGTGGATTCGGGTGCAGGAGGTTGGTGAGAGAGGGTTGGTGGTGTGAGAGAAAAGAGAGTGAGGTGGAGAGAACATGCCTGCTGGCCTCCTGTCTGGACACATTACATTTTCATGGGCTGATATCGCACCGGCACAGCTGAATATAGATAAATAGCACTCCTTGTTCTCTGCTGTCAACTTGGGTATTTGTCTTTGTTTCGCTTACATCATTGTATTTATAGATCCACAGCAGCAGATGGATGTTATCTGTCGGTTTGCTGACCATCCGATGACTAATATTGCATCCGCCTTTGGTGCAAAGAAGCAGTGTGTACCTGTAGGTTAGAATCTCAGATACATAACTTGTTTATGGATCCTGAACCCCCTCCTCTCCTTTTCTTCCAACCCATTTTGCCCCAGAAACCAACCAGTATTCCCACGCTGGAATATTAAAACCCCTGAAAACTTGGCCTCAAATCTTAAGTATTTCTCTATAACATTAAATATTCATGACGAAAACAACTTCAAAAACATTTTAGGTTTTAAGAGTTTAGTGCTGCTTCATCAGGACTGTGTGGGTGTTGTCTCATCAGATTTGACGGACAAACAACCCACTTACTGTCAGCAGATTTTGATTCAAACATTGCTAAATCCTGATTGGTGTTTGTGACACTGTGTTCCCGCCCATTTCAAACCAGTAAGAAGAGCACATGGACTTAAGAAATACATCAAAATGTTAATGGGAATATGTGCATTCATGTTGGATCCCAGTGTAAGAAAGTGACTGAGAAAATATATTTTCAGGGTCTGTAAAGGTATCAGAACTAGGTCTTTACACCTTAAAGCCCTTAAAGAGGACCTATTATGCTTTTGTGCTTTTCCCCTTTCCTTAGCATGTTAGATAGTTTTTTGTGCATGGAAAAGGTCTGCAAAGTTACAAAGCCCAAAGACCACTCCAACTGCCCGAAACGCCTCACTTGAAGTCATGTCTTTTCTTCCGTAACGTGGTGATGTCACCAAGTAACACAGTTGCATAATACCTGTCTAGCGGCTAGTTTGGCACGCCCTCAAACCAAGCTAATTAGAGTGGAGCTGGAGCGGAGTCTGAAGAGTTTGGTTTGGTTGACCAATCACAACAGAGTGGGCCAGCTGACCAATCAGAGCAGACTTTTTTTGGTGGGTGGGGCAGAACACAAACAAAGTGTTTCAGACAGAGGGTGAAAAGAGGTGCTGCAGCACAGCCGGTATGAGAAAAATAAAGCATTTTTTGAACATTAAAGCATGTAAACATGTTCTAGTAGAAACCCAAAATGCAAGTATGAATCTGAAAATTAGCATGGTACGTCCTCTTTAAATATTTCAGTTTATATTGTGTTTTAGTGGTGCATATCGCCAAACAAATGTGTAATTAATTGTCACAGAGTGAACCTGAGGCCTTCGTGGTCCCTGAGGGTTAGTTGCCAGCTTTGCCTGGTCGTTAATCCAGCCTTGTATGTATGATAAATCTGGATTACATGTGTAATCTCTCAGTGAAACGAACATATTCACTCTGTGGCTCTACATGTTTAAACCGTCTTCTTATCATGTAAATCATTAACCTAATGCTCTCTCTCTTTTTCTATGTTGTGTCCTGCTAGGTTGAGTGACAAGCCTGCTGTCCAATCGCCGCCATGATAGCCACGGGTGGCCTGCTGCGCATGAACAGGCGCCAGGATTCCCTGCGCTCTAAGAACCGGGCGGAAAACAAACGGAAGCGGAAATCCAAGAAAAAGAAGAAGAACGACGTGGTGGTGGTGAAGGGGAAGCTCAACTTGTGCTCCCCAGCCGGTTTTGTGGCTGGAGTGGGAGTTATAGTTCTCATGGTGGGGATTTCCATGGCGGTGCTGGGCTACTGGCCCAGCCAGAACCAGCAGCAGTACCAGGAGCGCCGCAGGACTGGAGGATACCACGGCAACAGGATGAGCTACTCCAAAAGTCTGCCCGTTTCCTCTAACTTCACCCGTAATAAGCCAACACGTTTATTCAACCAGAGCCATTCTAACAGCAGCGCCCCTCAATGTGGCTTCCTGTGTGACTTCCTGAACAATTACCTGTACTCAGACAATCTGAAAGTCTTCGGACCGCTGGTGATGGGGATCGGCATTTTCCTCTTCATCTGCGCCAACGCAGTCCTCCACGAAAACCGAGACAAGAAAACCAAAATCATTAACCTGAGGGACATCTACTCCACTGTTATAGATCTACACAGCATACGGTCGAAGGAGTATTCGCCTCTGAACGGTATGGTGAACTACACTCAGGCGAGAAGTGCCGAGGGCCCGTCGGGCGCATTCCCTGCAAGTGGGATGCTTACTCGCAGCTCCTGGCCCTCCACTGGACTCCAGGGCGAGTTGGGCGGCGATGATGTGTTCAGACGCCCGTCGTTGGCCAGCAGGCCTCGGAGCTGGTCCAGAGATGTCCAGACCTTCACGGATACCGTTTACAGCATCTACAAAGACTACAGCAATAGCGGCGAGCAGGCGCCGCAGCCCCGCCAGTGGGAGACCACCTCCATCGTCACCTCCTCCGTGAATGCTTTCACCCTCCCTGTGATCAAACTGAACAACTGTGAGGTGGAGGAGTCTGGGAGGGCGGAGGCAGAGGGGCGCTCGGACGAAGGGGTAGTTATTGAGGCTGCTGCTGAAGCCATCAGTGAGGAAGGGCAAATCAGCAGCAGCCAGACCGACGAGACGAAAGCCAACGAGAAGGACGCCTCGACGACAGATTCCCCGCCGCCCCATCAGAGCCACGAGGACTTACCCACAGCTGACCAACAGGGGGTGCCGCAGGCTCAACCAGAGTGGACCCAGCTGTTTCCTCCATCACCTGTTGCCAGGGCGATGGGGTCACGGCTGTCGCTCAACTCCCTCACGGATCAGCCCAGGTCTGCACGCCGCTGCAGCCTGTCTGTGTCTGTGGGTCGTCAAGGCGACAGAGCCAGACGCTTCAGCTGCCCTCGTCTGGAGCGCTCCAACAGTAAGGGCTACATCAAACTGGCTGACTTGGGGGGCGAGTCCTTCGAAGCCTCCGACACGGACACTTCTTTAGTAGTGGCCATCGAGCAGGAAGTAGCAACAGACGCAGACGCAGCAGCGGAGGAAGAAGCTCAGGGAGAGGACGATCTGGTGACACCCAGCACCTCTGCAGAATCCTAGACTTTTTGTTGACGAGAAAACTCTTCGATGTCTTGTTCTTTGCTTCGTACCTTCTTCTCTGACTGCAGACGCCATTACAGAGGAGAGGAAACGTGGAGAGTAAGCAGCTAAGGACTATTGAAACATAGCCATGAACACTGAAGGGCAAGGCTCTTTATAAATACCACATCCACAGCTCAACATTCAGATGTAATTTTTCTATTTTTTCAATGTAGCAAGAGCAATACTAAAGACTTGTAAGAAGATTTAGTAAGGATTTGTAACAAAAAAAAAGAGAATCTGATCTGATGAGTTTTAACTTTTCTTTTGTATAAGAGTAGGGCAAACATTGTAGCTTGTAGAATTGCCAAAACCGTCACTGAGAACTACCGTCTGACATGTTGTACTGTAGCATTAAAATATGCCACAGAAAACTGAATAGTCTAGAATTGTTTCTCTGCGTCGTTATGTGAATCCCACGTGAAATAGGTGAACTGAAATCTCAGGTAGACGTTTGGTTTAGGATCGGGACCTTGAGGACGAGGTCTTCCCTGTGCACACTTGTTTATATGAAACATTCATGGTTGAATAAACTTGACTGTAACACCTCCTCCTGTCGGCTCTCACAGGTGTCCTTGTGTGATATGAGATTAAATGCAGCAAAATAGTTTGTTTGCTCCAAATAGCTTTTAGAGATAAAGCTGTGGGACTATGAGTGCTTAAGTGTGTGGTTATCCTGCAGATGGTATAGATTTTGTTTTCTTGCACTTCAGCAGCACTTCTTCTCATTACTGGGAAAGACTGCAGTGGTATTGATGTTACATTGTCTGTGCTAACTGAACTGAGACCAGTAACCTATAAGTGACATTTACAACAGCCTTGGCTTCACTGTTAGAAAGGGGTCATTAGCAGAGACTTATCTGCTGATTCAGATGGGTGATAAATTAAAGGAAATCTACTATATTGTGAGTGTCTCAATAAGGGGTTTGGGCCATATGAGCCACTAGAACAACTCCAAAATCTCCCATACTTGTTCAGTTGGGTGGAGATCTGGTGACTGCGAAGGCAATAGCATATGTTCACATAATTGTTATACCCTTTGTATGGAAACATCTGCATGTATTATGTTTCTGCACTTTTTGTTCAGTGCTCCCCTTAAGGTTCTATATACAGGATTCAGAGCATTAATATAGCAGCAAACAACTTGCTATTCAAAGATATAGAGGAGTAATGTCTACCTGAGCAGAGAATGAAGTCGCTCTCCCTCTGTGTGTGTTGTAATCTGAGCTTCTCTGTGCTTCTAATTAGACTGTTATCAGGCTATTAAATGTGCGTTATTGGTTGCTATAAGCATCATAGATGTGGGTCTTTAGGGGCCTACTACACCTACTATGTTGTAAAAGTGAAAGCGAAACTTAAAAGCAACATGTTCTAATGTGTTGTAAAACTGCATGAAACGTTACGTTTTGAACAGAAACAAAACAGCTTGTTTAGGTTTAGGCAACAAAACCACTTTGTTATGTTTAGGGAAAAACATAGTGTTTTGGCTTAAAATAACTATGTTTCAAAAATGTTTTGTGTCCCATCCATTGCCCTCGACCTCTTCCCCATATGGATTTTCACGCTGTCTATACTTCAGCACCTGACTTCCACTTTATGTCTTATCATGTTTACTACAGTCGCTAGAGATCGCTGTTTTCTTCTTTTATTCCTTCTTTCGCTGATCGCCCATGTGAATTGATGATAAAACCTACTAGTGGGTGTAGCAGGCCCCTACTAACCCACATCTATGAGGCTTATAACCACTGATGACCCACACTTTTCTGCATGTGAGTCTCTCTGTTGTGCCCCACTGGCTAGCTAATACCGCTGATAACACCGTCCCGACCCACAGTGTTGTTGTGGAAACATAGCACCCACCCTCCGGTTCCCCCTCAGGTAAACACTGTTAGCTTAGTCAGCACTGTTGCCATTGTTTTCACTGTTAGCGCTGTTAGCATTGTTAGCTGCTAGCTGCCGGCTTAGCCGTCTCCATGTTGAGAGCCATGTGGAGACAATAGAAATGCTCTGAATTCCGTATAGAGAACCTTTAATTTGTCACCTGTTTGTATGTGCTTCTTCTGCATTTGTGCTTATTGTTATGCAAATATGTTGCTCATAGCTTTCAGTGATGGAAATTAACTGAGTACATATATTCAAGTAGTGTAGTTACTTAGGTACAATTTTAAGGTACTTTTCTGGATTACTTAAATGTTATACTATTTTAATTTATTCTTCTACCCAATACATTTCAGAGGAGATACTCCACTACATTTATTTGACAGGTACAGTCACTAGTTACTTTGCAGGTTACTGTAAGGTACATACAAAATACACTCAGTAGGGGCTTTAAATGTATTTGTATTATTTATTTATTTACGTTTTTTTAGTTTATACAGTGGTGCAATACAGTGACCAACATGAAGACACATATGATACATATACACATAATATACAGTATGTGTATATGTACGATAGGTTGGTGCGTATTTGTGTGGGTGGATGTGTAAAAGACATAGAGGGGAGAGAGTGAAAGGGGGAGACAATATTAACCAGAGGAAGAAAGAAGGAAAGAGAAGAAAAAAGAAGAAAATACCCATAGCTACAATGCTCTTGGGTGGCATTTTTATTCATATTTTTCCTCCTTTTTTATTATTTTATCGTTCTTTTTAAGCTCTTTTCCCTCTTTCCATTTTTTCCCACAACAACAGCCCAATGTTATATTAGATCAATAAATCCCATGAAGCAGCCTCCAAATGTACCATGTAGTTGAATCAACACCTCACTAAAACAGATTCAACAAAAACTGAACATTATAACCTTCATGAAGGTAGGATTCATCGCAGGACTGTTGTATTACACTGCTTTTTTTTGAGCTAGGTGTACCTGATAAAATGGCAACTGAGTGCATATGATCATCTTTGTTACAGATGTAAACTACCCAATAGTATAAAAATCAAGTATATAATAATTCAAATTAGCTCTACCTTCACCAGTTATGCAATTAAAATGCTGCTTAACACATCAGTAAACATAATCCAATAATACTGTAAACATATAACACTGACAGGAGCATTCTGCTGCATAAGGAGTACTTTTACTTTTGCTACTGAACTGAACTGAAAGTGAAACGTATCTATGCTCTCTCCAAAACCAGCAGGCTCAGATAACAAAAACAGTATAGATATGTTTCACTTTCAGTTCAGTTCGCCGTTGGAAAATATTCTAAATATAGATGGATACAATGGATATCGATGTTTTTTTAGGCGAGCCTTTCTTTTAGGAGGCTGAAATACGTTTGTTTCACTGCTGTCCCCGTCCATAGCGCTGTATTGCTTTGCTCCGACGTCGGTACTCCTGTCAGTTTCTCCGAACTGGGGACATGCCGACAGTCATCTATTGTAAATAATACACCTACTTTGTATAAGTACCTCATACATAAAGCGTCTCGAGATAACTTCTGTTATGATTTGATGCTATATAAAAATAAATTGAATTGAAAATAAATTGAATTGAACAATCCCACTTCAAAACACCCGAACTATCCCTTTAAGTTTATTTTGCTTATAATACTTTTACTTAAGTAGCACGATTAAGGCTTTAACTGGTAATGGTGTACATTTATACTGCTACTTTGACTCAATTAAAGCATCTAAATACTTCTTCTACCACTGAATTTCACATGTATTTCACTACTTAGTATTAAATGCTAAAATAAATACAGTATATTTAATCAACATTGCCTACAAGTTCAGTCATCTTTCAGGTGTTTTGGTTTGCAGACTTTATCATGAAGCATCTGAATGCAGCTGAAGTTGAAGAACTTACTGAAAGTCAGCTTTAGACCGGTGAGTTTAAAGATCTGGTTTTACTAGCACTATGCCAGTCTTACTACTGTTCATTTTATGAAGCTTTTAAGATCAATTACATGAAATGCTGGCTATACATGCTGTCAAGTTGAGTCCAAATGCAATTAGAACAGTTACCCTCTGTTTAAAGGCATATAAGTGGTATTAACATGATTCAAATTGAAATGTGTTTCTGTTTATCACTATGAAACAGCTGTCTGAAGTATTTAGGTTGAAACATTTTAGAATAAAATTATTTCCAATGGCATCTCAGAGCATAATGGTAGTAAGAAACTTTATTTTGAGCTAGGTGTACCTGATAAAATGGCAACTAAGTGTATATGAAGCATCTAAACGCACCTCAGCCTAACGAGGCCATCTAGTGGTCATGTGACCCAGAGATAACTATCAAACTCACCTGTTCCTGCAGCCTCCAGAAGGCGGCGCTAGGACCTACTCGAACCTGCTGGTGACCAGGCTGCTGACGTCTATCATCGTGGGCGTGCCTGGTTAGCAGTACTACGGGGGCCGGTTTTTAGAGGCGGGAGGGGCGGGGTTAGCTCGGTCCCGTCTCTGGGAAGGTTTTACCAAAGCAGGCGCTTACAGGTGTCTGGTCCTTTCCACCCGGACGAGCCCTACGTCGGGATTCCTGCTCTCCAGTAACACACACTGCTGTCAGCTGGAGTTTAGGGGAGTTTGTTTCCTCTCATAAGACTCAGGTAAAGTGTTTATTTCACTTGTTTGAGCTACTTTACTTCTCAACTTCACTACGTATCAACAGTGTTCAGTGAGTTAACTGAGTTGTGCATGATTTGGGAAGCATTAGCAGACAATTAGCAGTTTATTAACATTGTTTCAAGTTACATTTCCACGTTTATATCCACTCAGTAAACGTTTTGTTTCATTTTGTCATTTCTCTTTCTGTTTCAAACACCAACAAACACACTGTGACCTGCTGCTGCTGCTGCTGCTGCTGGAATGTGAAATGGTGAGTACAAGTGTTTATTCAGTCAAGTATGACACATATATAATAGATAAACACACATGTCTGACTGGGTATATTAAAAGAGACTTGAGTTGTGGCTGCTCTAATTAGGGCTACAGGGTCAAACAGAAGGTCAAAGTGTCATTTTAAGGGTTAAGGGTCACTAGAGGGATCACAAATGTTGCATTACTTCATTTTTTAAATCGGTTGTTCTCAAACTTTTTGGGGTTCAGGGATCCCTTACAGGGGAGAACATTTTCCAAGGACCCCCTCTTACATTAGTCGTACCACTGATTGTAATGCATTACTACCATTGTGCTCTGTGATGCCATTGGAACTAATTTTATTCTAAATCTTTTCAACCTAAATACTTCTGAGCAGTTTCATAGTGATAAACAGAAACACATTTTAAATTTGAATCATGTTAATACCACTTATATGCCTTTAAACAGAGGGTGACTGTTCTAATTGCATTTGGACTCAACTTGACAGCATGTATAGCCGGCATTTCATGTAATTGATCTTAAAAGCTTCATAAAATGAACAGTAGTAAGACTGGCATAGTAATAAATCCAGATCTTTAAACTCACCGGTCTAAAGCTGACTTTCAGTAAGTGCTTTAACTTATATTTAATTAACTTATTGCTGTATGTCATAATCTTATCAGAGTTTCTATTGGCCCAAAGCTAACGTGGGTAGGAGTAATGGACACATTATGCTTGTTTTATTGGTTCAAATGGTCCCCATCTGTAGATATGCACTTTTTAATGATACAGCACAATTTTATAATTTATAGCAAATTATTTCATAGGACCCCCTGACATAGTGCCCACTTTGAGAATCACTGTTTTAAACTACTAAAGGTTGGCGTAGCAGCTGTTTGAAAGTGAAAATACTTCAGAAAAACCCCTCAACTATTCAAATTTCTCTATGACATTTGCTCTGCGGCCTTTCCCAACATGCTGATTGTGTTTCTGTCTGGGTGGTGCGTCTATTAGGTCTATAATCAGCATTTTTCTTAAGTGATTTCATAACTAATTTCCTTCTTTTTTTTGCTGAACAAGCACTCACACACACACACACACTCATACACATACTTGATCAAAAGTTTGCTGGGCACTGGCAGACAGTACGGAAATGGGAAGTCATCACAGCATGTGTTTCCGCTTAAATTCCCCCCAAAATAGAAATGAGCATGAATGAATAAAGGAAGAGCTCTTTGTTTTAATACTCTCTTTCATATGGACTAAAAGAGGTGCTTAAACTTTACTGTGTGGTCATTTGTTTTATAATTCTGGGACGTCCCGAGGTCCATATGGCTCTGCTAAAGTCTTATTATATTTTTTTAAGATGGACTATTTCTTTTTATAGGACCACATGGTGGCTCTTACAGTTCAGTAGTTGTAACGGGTTTATGAGGTTGAATGATGAAGGTGAATGTACGAGAGCAGGGAGATAAGGCCGGGTAAAGTCCGTGGGACTTGTCATGTTCATTGGCTGCTGGTAGCGTGTACAGTACTTTTCACGTTCCTCTGTGAAAAGTTCATGAGTGGAAGCATTTGCTGAGCTGATACTTTTACAGTCACCGTGACTGACTTTAGAGACCTTAGTTTGCAAAACGTGCTCGCTGTATGACATGCATATAAGCAGGGGAAGTAGTGTTATTTATACGGATCTTACATAATTTGAAATTGTCTGTATTTAGATGTGGAAGCTAAGGATTAAAGACTAATTATAAAGAAGAGCATTTGGTTTCTCCTTGAAATTGTAATTCGATATAGTAAAAACTGTCTCACAAAGCCAGAAACCGAAACTCATATGCTGCGTTCCAGAGATATTACAATGTCAGAAATGTATGATTTGTCCAATAATGCAACTTGACAAGTGGACAGCTCCTAAAAGCTTCTGAAAACATAACTTCAAATCTTGAACCTGCAATAAATAACAGATTTCTTTGGCCTCTTGGGAGTTGTGAACATTGACATGTGATGACCTTTTTAAACTTGTTAGCAAACAGTTGCTTTTACAGTAATATTTACACATCCAGCAGTTACAGTATCATTTAATTTAGAGTCTGTTTGTGTCCACCTGGCAAATTTAAGTCCTATATTAGCTGTCTTAGTGCTTTGCTTTTGGTTTCTGCCAACTCCCGAGGGAAATATCTGGCTCTTTAGCTGCTAAATGCTCTACTATGTTCACCAGCTAGTTACTAACTGTGTCTGTTTGCTGTTTAGGCCTGCAACCAACGATTATTTTCGATTAATCGATTTGTTCTTTGGTCTATAAAATGTCAGAAAATGGGGAAAAATGTCGATCAGTGTTTCCCAAAGCCCAAGATGACGTCCTCAAATGTCTTGTTTTGTCCACAACTCAAAGATATTCAGTTTACTGTCATAGAGGAGTAAAGAAACCAGAAAATATTCACATTTAAGAAGCTGGAATTTGGGTGAATTGTCTGTAGATTCATCACTACAAGTGATCCTTTACACATTAGTCATTGTCGTTTGATACATCGTTATAATAATAATATCGATTGATAGTTGCTTTAGATATTCCCGACTAAAAAAGCAACACCAAAGTAAAAAAAAAACAACATCTCACAGTATTATTTCTTAAACGTTTAACCCTGAAAACTCAGTTAATCTTCAGGATTTTGAAGTTAGATCAAATTTGATTAACAGTAACAAAACAACCCACCAACTGTCGTCAGATTCTGATTTAAATGTAGCTGAATCCTGATTGGTGCATGGCAGTATGTGTCGTCATCACGTTTTCCAACCGAGCCAGTGAGACGAGCACGGAGAGAAAAAGAAGTGGCTGTAAATTCAAAATGGAAAGTTGCGCTCACAGATTACAGCGAGCAAACACTGTCATACAGTATATACTGTAAATTACGTGATACCAGCTGTAATATGGGGAAAGTGTATTTCAATTTTGTGGGTGACCATGATTCTTGCCTGGTTTTTCCAAGCCGGGCCACTTGAATACAGGAAGGTTGTAATTATGGGCAAGCAGCGGGGAATTTCCAAACTCTGACTCCGGCTTGGAATGCAGCGTAATGTACAAAAACTGTCTGTTTCATCAGGTATAACGTCTGAAGACGTTGTTTAGGAGTTTATGATTAGTTCTGGTGACCTACTGTAGAGAACATCTTGTGACCCCAATGACCCAGGGAACGTTTTATCCTTAGTAATTCCCTTTTTTATTGCTATTTAATACTCTACTGTCTATTGTCAGGATGACATAACAAGATTAAATAGGGCTCTAGGTCATTCATTCATTCATTCATGTTCACATTTGTAGCTCATTCTGCAGCAGATATCTCTCTACAGGACAGATTCCCTACTCTTGTTTTGATGTAGTGTTGCCTGTGATCAAGCCTACCTTCTGCCTATTCATCTTAGCAATTGAAATCAATACTACTGTCAGATCAGTTCATGATCAATAGTGCTGGAGGAGAAGACATTATTTTACCTGATGCTCTTTACTGCGATGACTCATTGTACTGTGTTTGACCGATGGAAGGGCCCGTGTGGTGTGAGTCAGGAATAAGGTTAAAGGTTAACAGAAATAGTCTGCAAATCTCTGGCATTATCACGATTTAGTGATAAGACAAGCAAAGGTTGGAGTAAAGTCTTTTCTTTGGAATAAAAAAGTCTGTGCCAAATATTGAGTTATTACATTACACCCACGACCTTCCCACAGTGCACACACTGTCTGATCAGGACGGTGGGTCCCAGTGGAATAATATAAATACTGTTTTGATCTCTGTAGCTATTTGTTCATATGATATGAACTGCTTTTTTAACTAGAGTTGTTCTGATGCCGATTCCAGTATTGAAAACGTGTCCAACACTGCCCAAAATTCAGTATCGGTAACGGCGAGTACGCCAGTCTATGCACCGATTTGATGTCATAATTTATTAACCCAGGAAAAAAATCAACTTGTTTAATTGGAAATCAATTCTTCTTCTTCGCTGCTCTAAAACAGTAGCCTTCACTGTGCTGTCGCCCTGGATGTATCATGGCTGCCACTGGCAACTACTGTTTTAGAGCAGCGAAGAAGAACTGATTGCAGGTAGTTTGTCACATGAAGATAGCAACTTTTTCATTCTCTGTTTGTATTTGTATTTGTTTGTTGTTAAAGGGTTTAACCTGAGCCAGATAATACAACAAAGACAGTAATCATATCACATGCATAGATGGTCAGTAGTAAACATCTGTTAAATAATAATAATAACTATATATATTTTTATCACGCTGGTATCGGAGTGGTACTCGGTATTGGCCGATACTGCAAGTTCAGGTATCAGTTCAGGAAAAATGGTATCGGAACATCTCTACTTTGAACAATAAATGTAAAAATATTCACTTTTTTCACTTTTTTTTTTTTTTTCAATCTGAATCACATTTTCACTTCTTTGAAAAGCAATATGGTATGCAATTTTACATACCATTGTACTCTGAGGCAAACAGAATATTTCAAATCAATTGCAGCTGCAGGTAACTATTTTTATTATCGATTAATCCGACAATAATTTTTTCAGTTTATCGATTAGTCGTTTTGTTTATAAAATGCCAGTAAAAGTCATCACAACTTCCCAAAACCCAAGTTAGCATCTATTCTTCAAATGTGTTCTTTTATACAACCCACAGTCCAAAATCCTAAAGTGGTCAGTTTATTTTCATATATGATAAAGAAAAGCATCAAATAGTCACATTTAAGAAGCTGGAACCATAGAAACTTTCACATTTGTGCTTGAAAAATGACTGAAACTATTAATCAATTATCAAAATTAAATATTAATTAAAATAAATTTATCTCCATCAAAGAATTGATTGTTTCAGCTCTAAAAAAGTTTTTTTTTAAACTAATACTCCATCATTCCACTCATGTAAAACCACCTATTACACTTTAAAGTGACATTAGCCCAAAAATTCCATCCTAAAATCCTGATTTCTTTCTCCTAGGCAGCATGTTTGCATCTGAATGGCTGCAACTAAATTATTCAGATAAATTGAACAGAGAGCATTAGAGCTTGACAGAAAAATAATCTATTTTGATAATTGATTAATTGTTGCAGCCATTTCTCAAACAAAAGATTGATTGTAGATTGAATATCTTTGGGTTTTGGACTGTTGGTTGAACTAAACAAGACATTTTGGAGATTGTGATGTGCACTTTTTCACAGTTTTTCAATATTTCTTAGACTAAGCAATTCATTGAAAAAGAGATATTGTTAAGAAAATCAATAGTTGCAGCTCTAGAGAGACTTTATGAACTTGAATGCATTTGAATAGTCACACGTAATTAAAAATCAAATTAGACTGAATTATGATACTAAACAAATGTTTTATTGTGACTTTCATGGTGAAAGGTCTTCACAGTTTGGATCACATCAGCAGTAAGTCTCCATCAACAAATGTCCCTGAGCAAGACCCTGAACTTCTACCTGCCCACTCACATTTTCACTCTAACATCAAGAGCATCATCAACATGAAGTATAAAATGCAAATGAAACCATCAGCACAGATTTGTTGCCCTCAGGTGTGCAGTCAGTCATTCAGTGAGTTGAAGTGAGCTGAACCCGACACGTGAGTGCAGCGCTGCTAACGATCACCAAAGCCTTCGGGTGCTGGCAGAGATAACGCGTATGACTCAATCTTGTTGAGTGGAGAGATAAGCTTGTTGTGAGTTTCGTTATCTGCCGGCATTGCCTGATCACTTGAGAACAGCATGGGGCTGTCTTTGCCTTATAAAGCTACAGCTCCTGGGATGGCACCTCGACAGTCACAGGGTATTTATAGTGGAGAGTCGGGGTTAGCCTCAGACTGGGCTCTCTTTGAAGTCACCCACACATGTGCTATTGTGAAGAAACTTTTGTTTCCTGCCAAAAACTCTGTTGCGCCACTTCCAGTTTGCTATTTTG
>CAKAOH010019267.1:0-41722 GCA_916701665.1 Sebastiscus tertius
TATATATATATATATATATATATATATATATATATATATATTAATTGCTGTTTTGTAATTGCTTTTCCCCATGTTGTCCATGTATCTGTTTTTATGTTTTTTTATTTTTTCCCACTCACAATGTTGTTTGGTTACGATTACCCAGAAGTCTTTATAGATATTTAAATCAATATCCTCCTCACAAACACTAACCATACACTTCCAAGCAACACACACACACTTGTCTTTTTTGATATATTTACTGTATTGTTATTATTATTATATATAATTATTGTCCTAAATATTTTGTTATCACTATTATGTAGTCACATTATTTTTTTTTAATATTAATCTTGTCTCTAGGTGGAGGCTTCAGATAAGCCCATATAATTTATTTTCATTTTTTTTGTTATGTTATGTTGTATAGTCTTAAATTGTGCAAAATAAATAAACAATAAACAATAAAAAAAAACAATTCTTGGCTGTGTGTATGGACTTTTGAAGCAGCATAATTTTGAGAAATAAAAATTTAAAAACATTATAAAAGAACGGTTAACTGAGTAAATAAAACGTTTAAAAATCAAAAATAGATGTTTAGGGCTTTATTTTAGATGTCTGCTAACATTTTTCTGTGGTAGAGGGGACTTACATGACGTTTCTTTTTTATATATTTACTGTATTGTTATTGTTATTATATATATCTTGTCCTAATTGTTTTGTTATCACTATTATGTAGTCATTTTATTTCTTTATATTAATCTTGTCTCTAGTTGGAGGCTTCAGATAAGCCCAGTGTTTTTTTTTTTGCCTCTTCCTGCACTTTATATTATTAATTAACTTTTTTGTTATGTTGTATAGTCTTAAATTGTGTAAAATAAATAAAAAAATAAAAAAAATATATATTTACAAAACAGGAAGTAACTTTTTTCTGACTTCCTGTGCTGCTCTGCTTCTGCTGCTGTCTGATCTCATCTACTAGGTTTCGAGGTGAGTCACATACTTTCACTTTCTCGATTCCTTGTGGAGCAAATAACTACTGAGCACAGAGAAGGTAACGTAACAAACATTAAACAGTGTTCATACTTTGTTGTTTCGATCTTACTACATATTTAATGTTACTGGTGCTGCACCGTTATCAAGTTTATAATAGAATATAAAAGAAATTCAATATAACGTTAATCATGTAACTAGGCCACGTTTAGCCTCGGGTTTTCTGCACAAAGGGGACTAAAGTTAACCTGTAAATGTCCGTTCTGGTACGACAATGTTCTCCAAACTGCTTTCTAAACCGCTAATGTGACTGTTTATGGTGATGTTTATGTGTATTACAACATTACACAACAAAGTGAAAGTTGTAGGCCTCCTACCGATATAGCTTCAGGTTCAGCCTCATTACATTAATTACTTTCTGTTTTATAGCAGCCTGCCTCATGTAGTGTCCTCTGAGAGATTGAGACAATTGTTCTAAAATGGTTAATAGTCTAACAATGATACATTATAAAAAATAATTATAAATGAGCATACATTTAGTCAAGTACCTGAGGTATTTTACTTGAGTCTTTCCTCCTGCATTTCCTGTACTTCTACTCAACATGCCTTTCACAGGCAAATTACTTTGCAGATTAGATTAATAGTCCAAATTTTAATCAACAAATATGATTAAGATAATCTTTCCTATGTATGTAGATACATATATACATATATGTGTACAGATAATCTCTCTCATCTGCAACTGTTTATCCCGTTAGGGATCGCGGGGGGGGGGCTGGAGCCGATCCCAGCCTTGGGCATAAGGCAGGGTACACCCTGGACAGGTTGCCAGTGCTGACACAGGGCTGGACACATAGAGACAGACAACCATTCACACCCTACCAATTTAGAGTCAACAATTAACCTAACCTGCATGTCTTTGGACTGTGGGAGGAAACCGGAGTACCTGGAGAACATCCCAAGCCGGATTCAAACCTGCAACCCTCTAGCTGTGAGGCGCCAGTTCTAACCACTGCACCACCGTGCAGCCCTGTGTACAGATAATCTACTTGATTAATCAACCAATTGTGTCCACTCTAAATGATCCAATTTAAATTGAAGGCAGGACTTGTTGGACTACATTGTTGTAATTTAGATTTTTTTCATGTAATGTCACAAGTTTGTTCTAGATTTCTCAAGAGAATTTTATGGACACAATTGATTGTATCGTGCTGTATCGTGTTGATTGTAATTAAGATCTTGTAATGGATTGATCCGGCTAATACAGCATGTTGGGTGTGTTTGTGTAAAGGTGTACTTTCTACCATGAGTCAGTCTGAGGAGGAAGATGAGGGAGTCCCACCCTCCAGCACCACTCTGTCTATGGAACATGAGAGCTGGACCGGTCCTGAGAGGTAAGATGAAGATCTTGCTAGGGGCTAGGGGCGGATGTAGCTCAGTGGGTTGAGTGGGTCGTCCTTTAACCACAAGGTTGGCGGTTCGATCGCCGGCTTCTACTGTCTGCGTGTCGTAGTGTCCTTGAGGGAGACACTTAACCCTGGGCGCTTTACAGCAGACCATTGCTCCTAAATTATTCTAATTTAAATTTACGGATATGATGATTCTAATAAAGTTTAAGTTTTATCTGTGCGTGTCAGAGCTCAGTGTGAAATCAGTCCACTGTCATGAGTCAGAAAAGTCTGACTGTTGACGCCCAGTTTTTGAGGAAGGAGGGGATATTACTCATTCAGACTCTGTTTCTGGGATTCATAGCATTTAGCTTCTAGTGAAAAGATGGTAACTTTGTTTCTTTAGATTTATACATACATACATATTTCTTCTTGGACACTTCCCTGTGGAGATGCAAAAGCATGATGAACTGTCTACCTGAAAATGTCAGAGAGGTCGAATTAGTGCACATTTTTAAAAAGCATTTTAAGACACATTTGTTTTCATCTGCATTTTCTTGAACAAAAATGTTTTTTGAGGTCTGACTGAAATTTGGTTTGCTATGTGTGATAACTTGTATCACATACCATCTTTTTTCACAGTCTTTCTTCACCTGTCTGTTAATGCTACATTTCTTTCAGGACTGAGCAGCAAAGAGCAGATTCTCCTCCACCAACCTGTGTGTCCATGAAGAGTAACAAGTCCACGGATTACCCTATGGTTTTCAAACGACAAGATTCAAGTTCTAAGTAAGTCAACAGAACTTTTTGATCACAAATTTTCTAAGGGTGATTTCACAAGCCAACATTTTGTCAGTTTTAATCGAACTCTGGTGCGAACCAAAACAACCGGTCCGAGACCGCTTGCAAGACGTGGTCTTGCACCGCTTCCAAGCGAAGTGTAGTGCGGTTCTATTGCAGTGAGAACGTAATTCAACCCAGTTGCAGGAAGTGATCCAAAACGCAGGCTGCCTGCGTGGGCATCTGTTGAGATGCACACAGGTTAAAAACAGGTTAACATGAGTGGGAGAGGACAGACGTGGACTTCTGCAGAAGACCGATGTTTGCTTGTCATCTGGGCCAAAGAAAACAAACAGAATATGCTAAATGAAGCCCACAAAAATAGTGATGTTTATAAAGTCATTCGAGATAAACTGAAGAAGAAGGGATTTGCGTGCACAGTAGATTAGTTTCCTCCTGGACACTTCCCTGTGGGGATGCACAAGAACATTAGAGCAAAACTTAAAAATGTTTTGCTATGTGAGGTAACACACAACATTGTTCTCCAGTCATTGAGCTATACATATACTTCCACTTGTCTTTCAATGCTCCATTTCTTTCAGGACTGAGCAGGAAAGAGCAGATTCTCCTGCACCAACCTGCGTGTCCATGAAGAGTGACAAGTCCATGGATTACCCTATGGTTTTCAAACGGCAAGATTCAGTTTCTAAGTAAGCACTTTTATCAGCATTTTTAGCACAAATTCTCTATGAAGGGGTGTAGCTATATCATATAACACTGGTGTAACATTAATGAATTGTTGATTTAAATCTGTCTGCCTCATCTTTTAATCTTTCTTAAATGTGATGCACCCGGTACATCTCCCTGTGGAGGTGCACCAGAACACAGGAGTGATATGTACCCCATGATGCCTGGGATCCCTCTGGGGTCACTCATGAGGAACTGGAGGAAGTATCAGGAGAAGCATAGGTGTACTGCTTTGCTTAGCCTGCTACCACCAAGACCTGGACCTAGATAAGCCACCAGAAACGGATTGATGGATGAATGGACGTTTAATGCAGAATTCTGCAGCATCACTTTAAAACAAAAACAGGACGTTGCTCCTCTTCATTGGCTACTCGCTACCTTCGTTTTCAAAACGTTACTTGCCAAGTTCCATGGCAACGCCCCTTTGTACCTAGAAGAGTTGGAGAGAGGAGTATCAGGTCCTCAGACCAGGGAGGTTTGGATGTTCAAAGGTTAAGGCTGAATACTTGAGGAGCAATAGTGGCAAAAGCATGATCACCTTGAGTTGATAACTGCCCAACTTAAAGTGTCAGAGAGGTCGAATTAGTGCATATTAAATTGTTTTCATCAGAATTTTCTTAAACAGAAAAGGGTTTCTGAGGTCTGACTGAAATTTGGTTTGCTATGTGTGGTAACTTGTAAAACATACCACCTTTATCATTCTCTACCTGTCTGTCAATGCTCTGCTTCTTTCAGAACTGAGCATCAAAGAGCAGATTCTCCTCCACCAAGCTGTGTGTCCATGACGAGTGACAAGTCCATGGATTACCCTATGGTTTTCAAACAGCAAGATTCAATTTCTAAGTAAGTCGAGAAAACATTTTTAGCACAAATGAAGGGGAATGAAGAGGTAACTAGATTATATAACTCAAGAGTAACATTACTGTATGGCATGGCCTATGCCCCTTTGTACTTAGAAGAGTTGGAGAGAGGAGCATCAGGTCCTCAGACCAGGGAGGTTTGGATGTTCAAAAGGTTAAGGCTGAATACTTGAGCAATGATGGCAAAAGCATGATCACCTTGAGTTGAAAACTGTCCACCCTAAAAAGTCAGAGAGGTTCAATTAGTGTACATTTTTCAATTGTTTTCATCAGAATTTTCCTAAACAGAAAATGTTTTTTGAGGTCTGACTGAAATTTGGTTTGCTGTGTGTTGTAACTCTTAACACACACCTTCTTTTTCCACCTGTCTTTCAATGCTTCGCTTCTTTCAGGACTGAGCAGCAAAGAGCAGATTCTCCTGCACCAACCTGTGTGTCCATGAAGAGTGACAAGTCCATGGATTACCCTATGGTTTTCAAACGGCAAGATTCAGCTTCTAAGTAAGTCAACAGAACATTTTTAGCACAAATGACGGGGTATAACCATATTTTATATATATTCATTGCGCATGTTTCCCGACGTGTTGAACTCTTCCCTTAACATTGCAGCACACATAGTTTTGGAAGAAGAATAGCCATAAT
This sequence comes from Sebastiscus tertius, assembly GCA_916701665.1. NCBI lineage: Eukaryota > Metazoa > Chordata > Actinopteri > Perciformes > Sebastidae > Sebastiscus > Sebastiscus tertius. Next base: position 5,386 of record CAKAOH010019267.1, read on the forward strand.
GTGCAGTGCAACATTTGTTTACAAGTCATCACAACAAAAATATTTTTTTTTTCTGGAAATGCAATGTACTTCCAATGTCTACATAACGTCCCGTCTCTTGTCAAACCTTTGTTTTGCCCAAGTTGCAAGATAGCATGAGAGAACAGTTTCTCCTTAAGCTGTGTGTTCAAGTCATTGGCGTATGTTTCTGCTGACATTGTTCAGTGTTCAGTTACACATGAAAACAGTCCAGTCGTCATCACTAATGGATCATGTTCTCTCCACAGAGTTCTCCAGGAGACGTCAGAGGTCGTCACTGGTCGTCAAACAGAGCTGGACTCCATATTTAAGGTGTGTACTGTACAAGCCCACCTTTAACTAGTAGTTAACACACTTGGAAACAAGACGGCAAGACAGGATCCAGGCGCCATTGTACACTTTTCTAACTCTAACTCTGCTAACTGACGTGTTGTGTCTCCATCCCAAAAATGAAAAAAAATCCATAAACACTTGGGCATGGACAATATTTCTTATTGAGAAATAGCTAAGAAAGTGCCTTGATAGCGACGCCTTGGATAGGGACCTTCCTCACCTCCTGTCAGACAGTTAAATAGATGGCAAGGGGTCTGCAAGAGTCAGGTTAAAGAAATGAAGTACAAACAGACTGAGGAGTTTTTTTGACTGAAGAAGAAATCAGTCATAAGCATATTTTTCAAACTGTGTTGTATGACTTTAGAAAGAGAGTTAAAGGTATTATATGCATGAATTTCCTAAAAACAACAATGTATAGACTGATTAACAAATAATCCCTCTCAATCATCACTAGTGACCCACTAGAAGTGTGTGGTGGTTTTCCAGTGTTTCCCTGCTCCCCTGTTTCTCCCTGTTTCTCCTCTGCTGTGTGCTGCTGTATCGATGTGTCAGTTTGAGTTTGACTGAGAGCAGTGCTGAGCCACAGCGGACAGGATGAAACCTACCCTTTGCTGCATTCATTCATAATTCAGCAGCGCAGCACCTTCCCGCACAGTTGTGCGGAGGTGTGGGTATGTGTATTTGTGCTTTAGAACGTACCCGCCGTGAAACAATCAGAAAGTAACGTTTTGTTTCTCTGATTCACTGCTGTGTTCCCACTAACGCCGCCCCCTCTCTTCATTCACTCTATAGCTCGCTCAACGAGGAGGGGCCAAGTTTGAATTCTGTTTGTTCAATCCGACAAATGTAACATATTATACCTTTAAGTTAATAAAGTTGAAAGTTAAGTGAATATTCTTTTATTCCAGAAACTTGAAGAGGACATTGTTGCCTTCGTGAAGAACGAGCTTAAGAAGTTCCAGAGGGTTTTGAGTCCAGATTACCCAGAATGCTTAGAGAGCCAAGGTGAGGACGAGGAGGTGGTTGATGGTGAAGAGGAAGAGCAGAGGAGGAGCACCAGAGAGGCATTTCTGAAGATCACACAGCACTTCCTGAGGAGAAAGAAGCAGGAGGAGCTGGCTGATTCTCTGCAGAACAGTAAGAGACTTTTAATAAATGTTAAAATGGTAGATTTCCACTTACTTAATTTACTGTAAATATGCTGTGCAACACTTGCATCAGAACTATAAATTCTTCATGGCTGCACGCACACTGGCTATAGCTGTTTGTCCAGCTGAAAATGGAGATGTCCCTAGACAATGTCACGTGTAAGGATTTCACGAGAACCGATACCTAGGTACCAAGTCAATGCCAAAATTTTGAAGACGTGACGGTACATGTTTTTCTACAGTACCGCATGTACTGCAGAAAATGGCTTTGAGATTCAGTAATCTCACTATCGATGCATCCACGGGATGCACTGTTCTGTCTTCCTGTAAACCTTTCAATACTTTTGATGACACAATTACATAAACTTATATCGCAATTGGGGCAACACGCTAACCCTGTTAGTCATATAAAACCACACTTTACCATTGCCTAGTCGCTAGCAGAGCATTATCATTGTAGGAGATGCATGTTTGGATCTCACGACAGCTCCATATTGCAATCATTGTGTCAGAATCGACCTGAAAATCAAATGTAATCTAATATATTATGTTGTTTTTCCTTATAGAAACTCTTGCTGCAGTGTGCTGCCGTAAACTCAAATCTAATCTGAAGAATAGGTTTCAGTGTGTGTTTGAGGGTATTGCTAAAGCAGGAAATCCAGCCCTACTGAATCAGATCTACACAGAGCTCTACATCACAGAGGGAGGGACTGCAGAGGTCAGTGATGAACATGAGGTCAGACAGATTGAAATGGCATTCAGGAAACCAACCAGACCAGAGACAACAATCAGATGTGAAGACATCTTTAAACCCTCACCTGGAAGAGATGGACCAGTCAGAACAGTGATGACAAAGGGAGTGGCTGGCATCGGGAAAACAGTCTTAACGCAGAAGTTCACTCTGGACTGGGCTGAACACAAATTCAACCAGGACATACAGTTCACATTTCCATTCACTTTCAGAGAGCTGAATGTGCTGAAAGAGAAGAAGTACAGCTTGGTGGAGCTCGTTCATCACTTCTTTACCGAAACCAAAGAAGCGGGAATCTGCAGGTTTGAAGAGTTTGTTTGTTTGTTCATCATTGACGGTCTGGATGAGTGTCGACTTCCTCTGGACTTTCACAACAACGAGATCCTGACTGATGTCACAGAGTCCGCCTCAGTGGATGTGCTGCTGACAAACCTCATCGGGGGGAAACTGCTTCCCTCTGCTCGCCTCTGGATAACCACACGGCCTGCAGCAGCCAATCAGATCCCTCCTGCATTTGTTGACACGGTAACAGAGGTCAGAGGCTTCACCAATCCACAGAAGGAGGAGTACTTCGTGAACAGATTCAGAGAAGAGGAGCAGGCCAGCAGAATCATCTCCCACATCAAGAAATCACGAAGCCTCCACATCATGTGCCACATCCCGGTCTTCTGCTGGATCACTGCTACAGTTCTGGAGGAGGTGTTGAAGACCAGAGAAGGAGGAGCGCTGCCCAAGACGATTACTGAGCTGTACATCCACTTCTTGATGGTTCAGTCCAAAGTGAAGAACATCAAGTATGATGGAGGAGCTGAGACAGATCCACACTGGACTCCACAGAACAGGAAGATGATTGTGTCTCTGGGAAAACTGGCTTTTGAGCAGCTGCAGAAAGGCAACCTGATATTCTATGACTCCGACATCACAGAGTGTGGCATCGATGTCACGACAGCGTCGGTGTACTCAGGAGTGTTCACACAGATCTTTCAAGAGGAAAGAGGGCTGTACCAGGACAAGGTGTTCTGCTTCGTCCACCTGAGCGTTCAAGAGTTTCTGGCTGCTCTTCATGTCCATCTGACGTTCATCAACTCTGGTGTCAATCTGCTGTCAGAAGAAAAATCCCCTTCCCTGTGGTCTAAATGGTTCAGAGTTAAACCTGGTAGACCTGTACTCCTCTATCAGAGTGCTGTGGACAAGGCCTTACAGAGTCCAAATGGACACCTTGACCTGTTCCTCCGCTTCCTCCTTGGTCTTTCATTGGAGACCAACCAGACTCTCCTAAGAGGCCTGGTGACACAGACAGGAAGCAGCTCACTGACCAATCAGGAAACAGTCCAGTACATCAAGGAGAAGATCCATGGGGATCTCCCTGCAGAGAGAAGCATCAATCTGTTTCACTGTCTGAATGAACTGAATGACCCTTCTCTAGTGAAGGAGATCCAACAGTGCCTGTGTTCAACACATCTGCCCAAATGTGATCTCTCTCCTGTTAAGTGGTCAGCTCTGGCTTTCATTTTGCTGTCTTCAGAAAAAGACCTGGACGTGTTTGACCTGAAGAAATACTGCTCTTCAGAGGAGGCTCTTCTGAGGCTGCTGCCAGTGGTCAAAGTCTCCACTAAAGCTCTGTAGGTCAAAAACTAACTACATGCATTAAATGTATTAAGATAATAAAAATAATCTTACAGTTTTTTGTTTGTTTCTAATGCTTCTTTAGGCTGAGTTGCTGTAATCTGTCAGAGAGAAGCTGTGAAGCTCTGTCCTCCGTTCTCAGCTCCCCATCCTCCAGTCTGAGAGAGCTGGACCTGAGTCACAACAACCTGCAGGATTCAGGAGTGAAGCTGCTCTGTGCTGGGTTGGAGAGTCCAAATTGTAGACTGGAGGTTCTCAGGTCAGGATTCATCAGTTTGTTTCGACAGATGACCCAACACATTCTCATCCCAACTCATCACATACTGGCACTTTGTCAGACCCCTCTCCATCACTTTTTCGGTCGCAGTAAACATTAGGTTTAGGAAAAACCAATATGGTTGGACCTAAAATTACTATGTTTTTACAGTGAAAATGTGACAGGACGTTGTAAACACGGGACACGACCGATCAGCTGATTGTAAAGTGAGAGTGAAACGTAACGCATGGGACACGAAAAGCCTTGTGTTTGTTTGACCCACCCTGTGTGTCTCTTTCGCTCTTTATAATACGTCACCACAGTCACTCTTGGCACACATGGTGCGTTTACTGTTGCCGTGTAGTTAATGGAAAACCCGGTGCGTCCCATACCGCCGCGAAAGGGTGCCTTGTGTGGCGGTATCGAACGCTGACGGCCGTAACAAAGCATTGGTGGTTGACTCCCTGGGAATGAGAACGGGCTGGAAGACCATAGTATGCACAGCGAACATTGGGTGGATATATATGTTATGTTATATATTTCCAGACATTAAGTTGCTCTTCTAGTTCTTGGGGACTTTGTGGACTGTACTACAGCACTACAGTGCACAACAACAGTAAACAAGTGTAAAAATAGTGCTCCGTAGTAAGTTGGAGAGGAGTCAGTTGAATTGTGGTTTGGATTCGAAAAAACGTGGCTTTAAGCCTTGTTTTTCACAAAACTCTTGTTTACAAAAAATAATTGCAAAAGCAGTTCCCATAAAAAGCAGGAACAAGTAAAATAAAAAAATACTCCTAACTCTGTGTGTGTGTGTGTGTGTGTGTGTGTGTAGGCTCTCAGGCTGTCTGATCACAAAGAAAGGCTGTACCTATCTGGCCTCTGCTCTGAAATCCAACCCCTCCTATCTGAGAGAGCTGGACCTGAGCTACAATCATCCAGGAGACTCAGGAAGGATGCTATTTTCTGCTGGACTGGAGGATCCCAACTGGAGACTGGACACTCTCAGGTATGGACAGACAAGTCACAAGGGTGTAGGTTGAGTTTGTTTGAGTCAGGATGTCAAAATAAGCAAATAAAAGTTGTTCAGAAAGTCATTCAGTTTGTGAAGTGCTGATCTGACTTTGTTTTTGCACCAGGGTGGACCATGGTGGCTCACAGTCAATGATATCTGGTCTGAGGAAGTGTAAGTGTGTTTTTGTTTTTTTGAAAATGTTTAATAGCAATTAATTGCATGATTGTCCATAGTTAATGGTGACTAATTGCAAATTAATTGCAATTTTTTTTATCTGTTCAAAATGTATCTTTAAAAGGAGATTCGTCAAGTATTTAATACTCTTATCAACATCGGAGTGGGCAAACATTCTTGCTTTATGCAAATATATGTATATATTTATTATTGGAAATCAATTAACAACACAAAACAATGACAAATATTGTCCAGAAACCCTCACAGGTACTGCATTTAGCATAACAAATATGCTCAAATCATAACATGGCAAACTGCAGCCCAACAGGCAACAACAGCTGTCAGTGTGTCAGTGTGCTGACTTGACTATGACTTGCCCCAAACTGCATGAGATTATCATAAAGTGGGCATGTCTGTAAAGGGGAGACTCGTGGGTACCCATAGAACCCGTTTTCATTCACATATCTTGAGGTCAGGGACCCCTTTGAAAATGGCCATGACAGTTATTTAGTTATTTATGTTTGGAGCATTATTTAGCCTCCTTCTCGACAAGCTAGTATGACATGGTTGGTACCAATAGATTCCTTAGGTTTTCTAGTTACCGCCGCCAACGGCGAAGGCCTAGGAAAGAAGTATGTTTTCACCAGTGTTGGTTTGTTGGTTTGTCCGTTTGGAGGATTACTCCAAAAGTCCGCTATGGATTTTAATGAAATCCGGCGATCCGGATCATGGTCCGGATTCAGGAATTCTTTTAAGCATCACGATCAGCCAGAACATTAAGACCTCTGGGTATAACACATGCGCAGTGTAACTGATGACGCGTTGATGACGCATGACCCCGCCTTCTTCCTTCAGAGAGAGAGACAGAGAGAGAGCCAGGCAGGAACAACTGTAGAATCTGCGTTTTTTCACATTAAACTTGGTGAAATTAGAATTAAGTTTGACCAAAGCACACTTGGTGATTGTTGGAAAGAGCAACAACGACGGTTTAGGTGAGTCCAGTTTGAATGAAGTGTTTTACAATGCTCAGCTACGTACAGCTGATCTCAACATAAACAAAATTACACGTGGATGATGGCGCAAGCTGAACGGAGAGGGGGGGCGGAGGTCTGCACTCTCTGAGTGCCATTCAAGTTTCCTATGATGCCATCTTCACTCTAGTTTTAAAACTGAGCCTGCTACAACCTTCAAAAAGAGTCCTACGTCGTCGCCTCCGTCCTGTCGTCACCTCCTACGTCCTGTCATCATCACAGTCTACGCCCTGTAGTCATCACCACCTACGCCCTGTCGTCCTCACCTCCTACGTCCTGTTGTCCTCACCTCATACGCCCTTTCGTTAACACCTCCTACGCCCTTTCATCATCACCTACGTGAGCTGTGTCTCCCCATACTTGACATTGATTGGTTTGTAGGGGCCTCTCCTGTCCTCTCGTATCTTCGCCAATCCTCTTGAAAAACAATTGAAAAGTATTTTTGTGAGTTTTTTTCCAACGGACTCTTTATAAAGTTGTCAGGCCAAATGTCAGTTAAACATTTGGTCTCCTCCTCTCCCAATGTGCTTCCACGGCTCATTTTTTTTTGTTACATTGTAACTCCTTGGTCCGGTTCTGACGACACCTGGAAGATTCACACTAGAAATGAACCGAACCATGGCCAGTGTGAATCGGACCGAGAGCACTTCTTTTCGTCGGACCAAGGTTCGGCTGTTGGGTCCAGACCGTGGTCCAGGAGAGGTTTCACACCTCTCATTTTTGTTCAAACTGAAAAGTCTGAACTCCAGACCCAACGAAGCAGGTGTGAAAGGGCCCTTAAGAGTCTACAGTCTTGCTAGCAGCTCTGTGAGGCTGCACAGCGGTGCTTTAAGCTTAATGCTAACATCACCATGCTAATACGCTCACAATGACAATGCTAACATTGTCTCGTTCTCTCCATCAGACGCCATTGAACTCACACTAGACCCAAACACAGCAAACAGGAAACTCATGCTGTCTGACAACAACAGGAAGGTGACAGTGAGGAGAGAGACGCAGCCACATCCTGATGATCCAGAGAGATTTGATTACTGGAAACAGCTGCTGTGTACCGATGGTCTGACTGGTCGCTGTTACTGGGAGGTTAAGTGGGAAGGGCATGTTTACATAGCCGTGACTTACAGAGGAATCAGAAGAAGAGGATACGGTGATGACTGCTGTCTTGGAAGGAATGATCAGTCCTGGAGTCTCAGCTGCTCTAATGATGGTTACTCCATCCTTCACAGAAACAAAAGGGTGCCCATCAATATCCTCCCCTTGAACAGAGTGGGAGTGTACCTGGACTGGTTTGCTGGCACTGTGTCCTTCTACAGAATCTGCTCAGACAATCTGACCCACATCCACACCTTCAGCACCACGTTCACCGAGCCGGTCTACCCTGCCTTCAGGGTTAAGATGGACCCTCTAAACTCGTCAGTGTCTTTGTGTTAGATACAGTAAAACGTGGTCTCCTTTTCTCTTTCTGAGAGGGGTTTGGAGTTTAAATAACAACAGTGGAAAAGAGATGAGGAAGAATACGTCAGTGGTGACAAAGACTAACGAGCTGAGTGATAATAGGCTAACAGCTAACACCTGCAATCAATATATGTGCTCTAGTTAAGGGGAGACACCCCAGGGGTTAGGGTACATAATTGAACTAATAGATATCACTATGAAACTTCCCCAGTTGATTACTTACATTAAGACAATTATTTTTGGTATTACAAGAAATCGTATGTTTAAATATGCAAATGAGGCATTATTTAAAGCTAACTTTTGGTGAATTTAGGAGAAATCTATAGACGCAAATAGACAAAGTAGTAAAATAAACACCTAAATGTGAATTTTTTATGCTTTCTTTCTGTTATGGAAGCAACATAGGCCAAAATCTTAAAATTTACCAGTACATGAAAAAAACGGATGTTTTTGCCTGGGGTGACTCCAAGCACATTTTGCTTTATTGTAAAAACACTATTGCTTTTTAAATAAATTAACAAAATCTGTTATGGAATACATAATCATACATACCATAACATTGTGAAATAATTAAAGAAGAATTTTAAAATTCAAAATTCAGCTCATTATTTTATATCTGATTCTACTTATTTTCATAATGACACTTTCCATAACGTCTGTCATTTAAGACAAACATGGCAAACAAATTACCTGCAGTAAACTCTTATTGTTAAAGGCTCCAGGCTCAAATATCATATCATTGTAATTATGAGCTGAGTTTTAAATATGTGTTCAATTGTTTCCCAATTTTATGGTTACATTGTATATTACATGTTTTGCCAGCATTTATTCACATAATTTCATTGTTTTTTCTCTCTGATTGGTTCGTGGCTGTTGTGAATTATATACTCTTCTGCTTCTGTCAATACATTGTTCTAATAAGAGGTTTTTGTAGCAGTGGATGCAGATTTAGATCTCTTACGTAGCAGTGGATGCAGATTTAGATCTCTTACGTAGCAGTGGATGCAGATTTAGATCTCTTACGTAGCAGTGGATGCAGATTTAGATCTCTTTGGATGCAGATTTAGCTCTCTTTGTAGCAGTGGAGGCAGATTTAGATCTTTTTGTTGCAGTGAATGCAGATTTAGCTCTAGATTTTCTAGGACATTTGCTGTGTCCCAGGTCAGACACTGGATCCTCTAAACCGCCCCAAACTGAATCAATAACAGGCTCCAAAAAGTCCTCCAAAGCAGGCAGAGCAATGAAGCCTTTTTTTTGCCCCAATTTGGAGGACAAAACCATGATTTCTTTTACAGTGAAGGTGGGCAAATATGCAATTTTATGCTGTGAATGTACATATAGCTTCTGTACCTCAGTATAAGGAGGACATTAAAGACAACCCTATAGGCCTCAGCCTCCCATAATCCACTGGGCACCTGACAGTCTAAAAGACCATACAGGTGATAAGTGTCACCTACAAGTCAAGAAATATCACATGACCATGTCATAGATTATTTACCAGCTTGTTACTGTATGTTCAGGTAACATTTTTGTTTTTTGTAAACTAGATCATAATAAGCAGGCAGAGTTCAGTGATTTATTTACAAAAAGCTTATAGTAATCAAAGTCCGAATGGCAGTGGGTCCGGCAGACCGATAACAGGCTGGCAGCAAGGAACGGCATAGCAAAGATGAACCAACAAAGGAAGTGAACCGGTAGCCTATGTAGTGAGACGATGTAGTTTGACTGATTAGACGATGAGATGCAGGTGAGGAGGTGGGCTGGGAAGGCCAGGTAATTGCAGAGCAGATGAGGGAAGTGGAAGCAGGTGTGTCGATGGGTGTGGGACTCAAGTAATAGGGCAAAGAGGGAAGAAAGATGGAATGAATAGTCTCTGAGGAAGTGGCAAAGGGGCTGAAGAGGAGGGACAAAAGAACAAACCATGACACTGTATAACACACAGTACTTGTTAAAGGTCTAACATATAAATACCTGGATGATAACATGTACAGTTTGAACCCAGCTAAGCTATAGGCCACTGATTGACAGTTTTTATTTGCATGTTGGAATTAAGTTTCATGTAATTTCTTTCTGTAATATTTCATTTAACTTGTATGCTTATATTCAAAATGCTGATGTAATAGAATAGACCATCATGTTCACATGCAATTTTCAATCAACAATAAAGAGAAATGTGTAAGCTTAATGATTGTTTCATCCGAGCATTTTTAATGTATGAAAGAGATAACAATTTTACAGAATTCATATATGTGAGCTGAAAATACACAAACACACACATAAAAACTGACAAAATATAAACCTCACACATTGATAAGTAATTGCTCAAATGCACAACAGCTAATTTTTTCACTTTAATGTTTCTGTACTTTAAGAACAAAGATGTATTAATGAAGATGATAAAATGATCTATAACCACATATATGGTCCCTACAGCTCTAAACAGATATGCTACTAATTCCTCTTCTCAGCTCCTCCTGTATGATCCTCAGATTATGGCTGATTTCATGAACTGAAAAGAGAAAATCATATATTATTAAGAGTGTAATAAGACAATGAGCTGTTAACATGCATCACTGGAAACAATTAGGTAAATTAAAATGTGTTTAATCTTTTATAATATCACTGTGGAGAAGGACCCCGGAGTCCCTGATATGAACATTCACTGGCTTCTGTCAGTCGTGGTAATCGGCTCTCAGTGACTACCAATCAGGTTGGAGCATCGTTGAGTTAAGGAACAGGTGTTAAAGGAGAGCGGAGCTGCACTTTTAATTAGTAGTTCTGCAGTTGAAGAGACGATTCATGGATTTTACTTTCATTTTTAAATGTATTATTTCTATAGTATCTCTACATAACAAGCTTTATTTCTTTTCAGTAATTAAGTGATACTACTGTGTACTTGAAATCTTTATCTTTGCAGGTAAATAAACAGCATTTGGGCCATTGCTACATTAGTAGTAATACCATTCCTTTGACAATATTAATGAAAACATTCAAACTCACCTGACTGAAAGAGAAACTGGCGACTTTGCAGTCACACGGCAAACTCAGCAGATGAGCCTGGAAACGATCTGACACAGGAAGCAAATATTAATAACCTTAACTTACTGAAGTTTACCCAAAATGTACAATACTCTTTAAACATCTGTATATGTGCTGAATCTGCTCTCTCTCTATATATTACAATAATAAGATGTGTCCTCATGATAATGCTCGTATACAGTCTGTGAAATTAATTCAGCATGTTCAATAAAGAGAAAAAAAAAACACTGAACACCGTATTTTGAAGATTATCTTCAATAATACTTCGCCATTTTTCCTTCATGGATGCACTATATAAACCCAGTCCTGCTTAAAAGTAGTATGCAGCGGTAGAATAAGTATTCAGTAACAATACTACAGTATAAATACTCAACAAATACAAGTAAACAAGTAAAAGTGAAAAATAATACTTGAGTAAAAGTACAAAAGTCAATTTGCAGAATATACCATTTCAGAATAATGTATATTATTCAGGGCTGTTAATTGATTAAAATATTTAATCGCAAATTAATCACACATTTCTTATCTGTTCAAAATGTACCTTAACGGGAGATTTAATGCTCTTATCAACATTGGAGTGGGCAAATAGGTTTGCTTTATGAAAAAGTATGTATATATTATTATGATTATTATAGTTGGATTGTTTTTGTTTGTAATTGTTACATGTGGGGCTAACCTTAGCCTCAGTCAAGTCTTATTGATATAATAATATTATAATTTATTTGTTGATTAGAGTTTGTCTTGAATCTGCAAAGCAACTAAAGTTATCAAATAAATGTAGGAGAGTAAAAAGTACAATATTTTCCTCTGAATTGTAGTGGAATAGAAGTATAAAGTAGCAGTACAGTACAGTACTAAATGTACACGGCTACTTTCCACCACTCATAGTATGTAGTGTGGAGTTGGTACATAGCTAGATTTGGTTCCCATTACCTCTGAGGATCTGAAGTTTTGTCAGGACGGCCACATACTCATCGTAGTCGATCCCACCTTTGGAGCGGTACTCGTGCCACAGAGCTCTGAAGGTTACATCGTCTAAATGGAATTCTGCCCGATGAAGACAATAACGGATGAAAAGCAATCCACAAATGACAGTAGGGTGATTGACTTGCCACTCAGTCAGTTAATGTTTTCTTAAAAGCTGATTTAAAGATATGACGTATTACCACGGGCAGACAGAGCCTTTTGCATTTGGGTTTGAGTGACGGAGGGTGGGATCCTGCTCTCGTAGCTCTCCACATACTCCCTCCTGATAATGGCCAAATAGTGCTCCAGTTTGAAGACCTCCACCGCATTCAGGTCTTCAGTCTTGTCTTCCTGAAAGTGCTGGTTAAAGAACTTAATTCAATTGAAAGCATATAGCTCAACACCTTATTGCATAATTGCTCTTATTACAGCCAATAAATGAAGAATCAAAGATCCTCAGATACCTTCTGTTGAGAGACTGTCATGATATTGCCTGCTTAAAGACCTATGCAGCAAACCTAAATAGCTAAGGATACATCCATGAGGGTCAACAGGATGCGGGCTGTCTTGAGACTCAGGGCTAAATTGGGGAGGAAAAATACGTTCATGAGTGTAAAGACATCTCATTCAGATGATTAAATAGTGTACAATTAGTCGAAAATAAACTGACTATTGCCACGAACAGAGAAGCCCCCTGCGATCAGCTTAGCGAGAAGTCCTTCAGCAGTCAGCATCTGTTGGAAACAAGGACACATAAAGATCTGCTTCACACAACATGCAACAACTTAATAACTCTAACTTTGAGGTGAAATACAATAAGTATAATATCTCACTAAAATATTGGCAGCAATGTATTTCCCAATTTATTATGTGCTCCAAAAACTAACATTCCAGCTGCTGGTGGTGTCAGTTAAAGGTACCATGTGGAGTTTTTGACCACGAGGAGTGATGTTTTTTTACCAGAGGGTTTCCTGTGAACTTTGTATCGTTCAAGCACATGATTGTAATTCGCAATCCTGCAGCAGGTTTTACACTTTTTCTGCTAATTGACAGTCAAATCCTTTCAATGGGTGAAAATTACAGTGATTTGCCCTTTAAAAGTACATTCGGTGTTTCTCACCAAAACACATTGCGTGCTTTCTTGACATGTTGAATGCATTTCCTTTCTCATAAATCATTTGCAAATCTGACTTTTCTTAAAAGTTTGAAAGTTGCATTGTTTACACCCATGTTAATTTGCTTTTGGTCTTCTTTATCTTCATTGCCTTTGCACATTGCTGTATTTCTTTGCACCTTATTGCACCCTGTCCATCAGTGACATAGTGAGAAACCATTACCAGGAATTTGTATTGCTTGCTAGCGCTACTAGTGATCATAAAGTCAACAGAGCACCTTTTACGTTATGTATTATTGATGAAGCTTTTTTATTTTGGAATTTATTATATTTACTCTCTAATATGGACCGTCCAGTTCCCCTGCACTGTGATTCGTGTATCTGGCAGCTGGGAGTAAAGATACACATGGTATCAATTAACTTTAAAAAAAAATTATATCCCTCTCAGATCAACACAGAGGCCCTCACCTGCAATGAGGACATGATCCCTCACTGGCTTCCCACCCGTAAACATGGCCAACTTTGCCCTCAGGCCAATTATACACCCATAAGTTGCCCTTTATTTACCAAGTACTGTCGGGCTGTTCTCATACACCATTCGTAGCTACGAATAGTAATGCACGGTAATACGTATATATCTCACGTAATCAATTTTATATAATCCATGTAATTTTGAAACAGGAAGTATAAAGGGCATCAAACGCCGCAAAGGAAGGAGGTCGTGATGGATGGGTTGGTCAAAAAACACACGACTTTTGCCCAAGAGACTAGTGTTCGTATCCTGTGTGAAACCAGAAGTCAACCTTGATTTATTTGTCAGGTAACTTCCGTACTTAAGTTACGCCACTTCCAGAGTTATTTTAACCAAAACCACAATCTTTTCCTTGCCTCAACCTAATTAGGTGGTTTTGTTGCCTAAACCAAGTCGATCTTTTCCTAAACCTAACTAAATAGTTAGTTAGTTTAAATAGTTAAACTCGATATACATTTTAAAAAATATTGATCAAAAATAAATATAAAATCTAAATGTAATATTTTGAGCCTTAAAATTTACATAAAACACTTACATCAGGCCTGCTGTCCTCCTGTGAAACAAAAGGAAAAGGATGTCATGTAAAGATAGATAAGCAGAGAAGAATCCAATGATCATTTCACTTCATCAAACTGAACTCTTCTGATTCCTAATTTTCCATCAACAAGGTGTCCATTACTTACTGTTACACACATTTCCTCTGGAAATGAGTCACACCGCAGCTCATTTGGCCAGGAAACGCCAAAGCTGGTCATCAAACCCTCACAGCCCCGTTTGGCTCTCTCGCAGAAAGACCTGCAGGGCCGCTGCACTTCCCCCGCCACACACTTGGGGGTGTACACCATGCACACGAACAGGCGTATGTCCACCGAGCACATGGTTTGCACCATCGCGTTGAAAAAGGACATCTTCGCTCCCGCTTCTCTTTGACTTGGGTGTCCCAGAAGATTTGGAGTGATGGTCTGGTTGTAGGACAGGCCCTGGCACATCGGTATGGTGATCGGCTCACAGACCCCACCGCTGCTGCCCACTCCATACTGCAACAAGACAGAAGTGTACACTGTCACTCCAAGTCTAACTCCCTTTGGCCAGGCTTGTGTGGCCTTTTTACTGTAGCGACACCTTTGGCAAAATACGGTCATTGCAGACAGTTTGGCTTGCAGAGTTTACAGTAACTTTATTTCCATACCACCTTTTCAAGACCATATACTCCTGGTAGCTTTAGATACATAAACAAAAAGAGCAGACTTACGTGTTCACAGGACTCTGTGGTAAATGCTTCACACCTGAGGGTTTCTGGCCACTTGAAGCCAAACTTTGCCATCACCGAGTCACAGCCGGACCGTGCATGCTCGCAGAGTGTTCTGCAGGGAGGTCGAGGTGTTCCCGACACACACTCTGGAGTGTAGACGGAGCACAAGAAAAGCTTCAGATGAGTGGAGCAACCCAGTTTTACAAGTGGAAAAAACTGATGTATTTCCAGGCCTGCAAGGCCCTGAGTTCTGTGGCCCAGAATGTTGGGAAGGACAGTCTCAGTGTAAGGCAGGTCACGGCAGAGAGGGACACTTATTGTCTCACATGTTGAGAATGTTTGAGCAAAACTGAAGTCTTGACTCTGGAAGAACAGAAACATAAATCAGTGAATTCTGAAACATTTTTGCTGCTGTAGTTTTCATCAACTACACGTGCACCTGCAAATTCTGATAGTAGTGTCTTTTAAAAAAAGTTACTTTATTCAACAATGACTTGTCTGTGGGCAACTTGCAAGTTATTTTGCCAGACATAATGTCACACGTGAGGTGTCAGACCTCTGGTTGACCCAAGCGCCCCTAAGGGTTGGGTTATGCTCAAAAGGAATTGGTTGATACAACGCGTTGTCTGTCTGACCTCGCAAGTTGCGACGCATTCTCATCCCAACTCGTCACATCCTGATGCTTTGTCAGACCCCTCGGCGTCACTCTTTTCTGTCGCAGTAAACACGTGCTTAATGTTGTGATTTAAACAAAAACACTTACTTAGGTTCAAGCAATAAAACCAATAGTTTGGTTTAGGAAAAAACAACATGGTTGAGCTTAAAACTACTACGTTGGATACGTATGAAAATGACACTGAACGTTGTGGTGCAAGGGACAGGAACAGCGGTCTCCTGGATGAAAGCCTTGCGTTTGTTGGACCCATCCACCTCCCTTCCGCCCGCCCGGTGTGTCTTTTAACTATTAATGCTACGTCGCCACACTCTCGGCGCACTTTCCCTGAGCGTTTCATATTGACACGGATGGGTTTACATTGTAGTTAATGGAAAGTCCGGTGCTTCTCGTACCGACGCTAAACGTGCCTTAAGCGTCGGTATCTAGCGCTGACGGCCATGACAAAGCATCGGTATTTGACGCCCTAGGAATGGGAATTGGGAATCGTGCTTGGTGTATGCTATGATGTTGATGAACGTGACTCTGGAGCACGGCTGTCGTTCTCAACTTTTGAGGACAGTTTGCACAAGCGATAACTACATCACAGCTACGTCACCTTGCTTAAAAAAGCCAAAAAAGAGCAGACTTACGAATTCACAGGAATCTGTGGTAAATGCTTCACACCTGAGGGGTTCTGGCCACTGGAAGCCAAACTTGTTCATCAGTGATTCACAGCCGGACCGTGCTTGCTCACAGAGCGTTCTGCAGGGTGGTTGAGCTCTACCTAACACACATTTAGGAGTGTAGACGGAGCACAAGAAAGGCTTCAGATGAGTGGAGCACTCCACTTGTATAAGCGGTGCAAATGTCTGTAGTACCAGGCCTGCATCCTCCTGAGTTGTGTGGCCCAGAATGTTGGGCAGGACAGTCTCAGAGTAAGGCTGGTCGCTGCAGAGAGAGACAGTGATTGGCTGACATGTTACAGCGGGGGTTGGAACTACACTGATGGTTGGACCCTGGAAGAAACAGAAACATGTATCAGTGATGTCCATATAACCGCCTCAGATACCTCTGAGGTGTGACCTTACAACAAGCATGACCCCATACTGTAACCAGTGGTGGAAGATGTATTGAGACCTTTTACTCAAGTAAAAGTAGTAATAACACAGTATAAAAGTACTCCATAGTATCAAATGTACTTATAGTATCAAAGTTATGTGCCGGCCTACTTCTTGGCCGGGTGCAGTGACTTCCTGCAGTCACTACATTAAACCACAAATTTACGTTTTTACACTTCTACACTTGTACTACTTTGTACATATTAAATAAACAAGATATAACGTGCTTATCAGTGAACTTTAGAGGTGCTGGTAGGTGGATTTTGTTACCTTTGGACAGAACCAGGCTAGCTGTTTCCCCCAGTTTCCAGTCGTTATACTACGCTAAGTTAACCAGCTGCTGGCTGTAGCTTCATATTTAAGGTACAGAAATGAGTGGTGTCCATCTTCTCATCTAACTCTTAGCAATAAAGTGAATAAATGTATTTCCCAAAGTGAAAAATAAGAGTCTGTGCAAGACCAAAAACGACAAATCAAATTTCAAACAAGAGTGGATCATTTCATACTAACCTGCACACAGTTGGACGTTGGTAAAGAGTCACATCGTAGTTTCAACGGCCAGACCAACCTCTTCGCTCTGAGGGCAGACTCACAGTCTGTCTTCACCTTCTCACAGAGAGCTCGGCATGGCTTCATTTGGTTGTTGTCCTCCGAGCCGCATTCGGGCACAACAACGCGACACATGAGTATGCCGACGTTCGGTGAGCAAGCAGTCTCCACAATCTGACCAGTCTGCTGCAGGTTGTAGCCTAGTGCTCCGGTCGGATAGGAGCTAGTGGTGTATCCCAAACCTTGACAAAAGCTGGACGTTACTGGCTTGCAAGGAATCCTGCTGTGTGCCCGCTGAGGAGACAGCAGCAAACCCAAAACCACCAGGACCAACTGCTTCATGGCTCTCAGTGATCTCTAAAACTGTCCTGTGCTGTTTAACAAAGCTTTTGGAGGTTTGAGACCAGTTGTGTCTGGTTCTCGGCTTAGGAGGTGGAGTAGGAGTCCACGAATGGAGTCTCTACAAACAAAGCACTGATTTAGGACCACTGCTAAAGCCACATATCAATAAGATGCTCAACACAAAATGAGAGTCAAACTGTTCTCAGAGCAGCAGCCCTATTCTGAGGCTTAAGCTTTGTCAACATCTGGTTGTGATTGTGTGTTTTCTGTGGAACCTGGGGGGGGTGCGTAGTTGTTGCATAAAGGCTGGCACAATAAACCTCATTTCTCAGTAGAAAGTATTACAACACTAAAAGGATTGAGAAACTAAAGTGTCAACATGTTGTGATTTTTACAAACAGATGTGCGTCCAGTTCTCTGGAGCTTTAATTTCCGTAAATAGACTTTTGTTCCAGTTGTTGTTGTTTGCAGTAAACAGGATTAGTTGATTGCAGGCCTAAAAAGACAGCGGTATGAGAAAAGGTAGTTGACTTTCTTGCTGAAAGATACCAGATTCTTGTCTTCCTTTTCAAAGAGCCCTGAGTCAAAGTCGATGCTTCGAGGGCGCCTGAAGTCGAATATCAGCTTCTCAGTTGAAGCGTGAGACTTTTATAAAGATAAAAGCTTCAGACATGTTAATGAAAAGAATGCATTTAATGACAGAAATATCCAAAATGTATCGCAGAACAGGACTTGAGTAGGATTTGAGTAGGACAGGTTTGTTGAATATACAGTCTGTCTGTTGTCTAACTGACACAGCATTCCTTATAAAACCATGTGCAATGTAACCGAAAAAGGTATCAGTAACAATATTCAGTGTTTTTAGCGATGCTAGTTGCGTGGCTGTAGAGATGGTGATGCAGACTTTCTGTTCGTACGTCAATCCAACACTTAATCCTTGACTGAAACTTTAAAAAAAAATACTATTTTGGAATGTACAGAATTTTGACAAAAACATGAATTTTGGATGAATCCTAATGAATAATTTTCATTTATGGAAGCAGATCTGAGTGCCCATTTTGTTACAGCGAGATGCTTTTAGAGCTTTACAGTTCCACTGTAGGAAAGACAGGTACTCCTTCAGGAAAAAAATATGTCAGAGGATGTCCAAAGGTCGGCAAAACAATGATGTTCCCTTAATGTTCATTATTTAATATCTCTCAAAACAGAGGATAAAATCAAGATTTAAGGTTTCTTGTATTGTTTGAAAGAGAACTAGATTTTCGTAATTTTCATTCTCAAAAAGTACGGGTGACTTTTTCCACCAAAAAGTGACCAATATAGTTCGATTTTGGACTTCCCATTGTCTCCTCCTCATCCACGAGACTTCAGAGCCACCAGCACAAAGTTTCTTGGAGAAAAGTTTGGGTCGAAGAGAGGAACCAGCTGGCTCTCCACACCTGCAGAAAGACGAGGCTTCAGTTAGAGCTGGAGGCAAATAAAAGCAGCAGTTTATTAGAGTCAGTGTCTCAGTATCCAGCGGCTCACCGTTCTCCTGCAGGTAGATCATCCTGTCCAGCAACACCAGCGTCTCCACCACAGGAGCCAGCAGCAAGGCCAGGCTAAAGTACACCACCACCCTGCCCTGCTGCTTCAGCATGGCCTCCACCCGCTCCGGGTCCAGAGGCAACCCGGGAGGCAGGCTGACCCGAGCCAGACCCAGACGGGCGTACCTGAGAGGGAACGTGGATGTAGACAAGAGGAGGGTATTACCATTAATCGAAAAGACTTATATAAGAGACTTTATTCTTAATATGTCCTGTTTTATAAGGAGTATAAAATCCTGAGTTTGACATGAATAGAATCTGTGGAAATATACATAATACTGAATTATTGGCATCTTTTATTTGTTCTTATTTGTTGTATTTGTCCTGAGTAAATTTAGTGAACCTACTAATTTTTTTATTTCCAGTTTGCTGTCGTCTGGTCCACTGGGTCTCAAACTTTTCCAGTGTTTGATTATGATAAATTCATAAATGTATCAATTTTCGTGCATTTAAATGATGAGGCATTCAAAACCTCAAAGTGAAAACATAAAACAAAAAATAATTAAATTAGTAGTTCTATATACTTATTCTTTCTTTAAAGAGGACAAGGACTTTTCAACTTTTCTCCCTCTGGCGTTTCCAGGTGGTGTTATTGTTGGTGCTTCTGTCGCAAAGACAACCAGATCGCTTTTCATTTTCCTCTTATTATTAGATGATTATACACTAAAGAAAACAAACGTATTAATATTATATTCCATTTCTGCCAATAGATCCCCCTAATTGTTACAGACTGGTCCTTTTAACATTTACAGTTTCCATTTTATGATCGCTTTAATTTAGAGATGCCTTGCAACTGTATTAAATTACAAACTATTTTTGTAATTCATCAATTGATCGTTCAGTCTGTCAAAAGAAATGTCATAAAATTTTGAAAAATGCCTATCACTATATCCCAGAGCTCAAGGTAACGTCTTTAAAAATGACTTGTTTTATGCGACCAAACTCCAAATATATTCAATTTACAACGATATAAAACATCACATGTTTTATATTGTTTTATATCGCTGGGACCACAGACTGTTTTTTGCTTAGTAAATGACTTAAACGAGTGGTTATCAAAATTGTTAGTAATCAACTAATTAATGAATGGACTAACTGTTTCAGTCCTAAATAATTACAATAATTAATCTACTATAATTATGAATTTTTGGACAACATAAGACTTTTGGGGATTTCATCCTTTGGGCAGCTCAGTACAATATGTTGTAACACTAGACCTGCTGGTGTAAACCGGCGACTGCAGTGTTCACTCACTCTGTAAATGGTAGTAAGTGGGCTTTCTTTATGGTCTGGATTCCTGCCCTGCGCAGATCCGGCCTTGTGTCCCTGATGAAGGTCTCCAGCATCGCCCGGTAACAGTGTGACCTCAGCAGCTCGCTTTCCTCCCGAAGCCTTTGTGCATAGTCCTCAACAGCATGACACGCCCCCTCCCTCGCCTTATAGGACAGCTGATGTCCCGGCAGCCTTCCCACCCAGGAGCTCATCGGGTAGCCGAACTCTGAGGGAAGCGCATCCTGGCCTGGCGTCTGTGGAGCTACTACCAGTCCTGGAGGGTTGGGATTGTCTTTGGTTGTGATTTTCATGTAGCAACATGCCACAGAGGTGATGCCGCGCACATGCGGGCAGTTGACAAAGTGGCGGAGGAGGGTGGCGCTGAGGTCACCGCAGGCGTGGAGACCGGTGAGGACAAAGTCTGGATGGCCTCGCTGGCTGCTGTCCTCAGGAAAGACACCCTGAACACACGAGCAGCAGTTTTCAGCAGATGACTCCTCTTCAGACTCGCTCTTGCTTAACTGGTGTTGTGATGTCGATTCAGAGTCCAGTGAGCGACTATCAGAGTCTGCGGAACCACGACATGATGAAGACTGAACCACACGAGAAGAGGGACGTTCAACATGCTCGGAGCCCCGCGGTCTCTTTTTGCAGGGCTCAGATGGAGTCGGGGGACCTTTGTGGACACAATCTGCAGCACTCTGCAGCTGCTTGATGAAGGCCTCCCATGATGCCTTGGGGTTTACCCAACCGGCCACATGGCGGGGAGAGGACAGTGATACTGGGACCAGAGAGGCGCCGTTCTAGAAGGAAAAAGCATGTTTATCAAATGGTGCTGATGGTTTGATATCATAATCAATAGTTTTATATTTACAATATATTAAATGACTGCTTGTATGTGAAAGCTGTCACTCGCATTGACAAACCAACTAAAACCAAAAAGCTTCAATGTTTGGCTTTTAGGAACCTTTCAGTGAAGAAATATAAAGCTTAAAGAAGTTTTAAAAGTTCAGCAAAGCACCAACCTGTTTCTGCTTTTCCTTCTCCAAGGCCCACAGTAACTGTCCGTCAAACTTGGTCGCCGTAGCAACCAGGGTGTGATCAGCCTCGATTGCGGTCACTGACAGTCCGAGCCCAAAGGACAGGAAGCGAGTCAGATGACCCTGTTTAGAGCAGAGCGGGTGGAAATGTTTAATGTGTGATGATTTTATTGTTATTCATGTGATGTGCACATGATCACAACACAGTAGTGGCTAGAAGGGAGCCAGCAAACTGTTGTTGTCTTTATGTAATATCAACTTGTACCTTTTTCTGTATGTGTAAACAAATAAGATATAAAAAATATAAAATCTAATCCGCCGCTGAAAATAGTCCCCAACAAATGCACCATCTCCTCCTGCTTGTTGGATTAAAACTACAGTGGCCAGCTGTTTGAGGAAATTGGCAAGCCTTAAAAAATAAATAACATGACAATTTGAAGTATTAGAGAAGAATAGTAGTAGAATATATCATATTGTCAGCCTTGCTTAAAAAGTGTTTTTGTTCTTAGTCATAGTTTATTTTCCATAACCACAATCTCTCTCTGCACTGTTTGTACCATAGTTGCCACACACAAATATTGCAGAAAAAATAGGGGTAATAAGGGTGGAATAATACCTGTCCAGAGCCCACATCCACCACACTGTCGCAGTCCGTCTGGTCACAAAGTTGTTTTACCAGCTGGGATTTAAAACAAAGCAAAATATTAAAAACAAGTCCATGTTCTTGAATTTTAACTAAAATACAGTGACCGTATCAAATAAGCAATCCCGTACCGAGCCCAGCTTGCGGATCTCGTGCTGTTTCTTGGGTTTGACGTGTTTCCTGAATATGTGTCCCAGCAGAGAGCTCTGACTTTGGTTGTCCAGGAACTCCTCAGGCTTCGCCGAGCCGGCTGCCCTGCCCGGCTCCCTCCTGCACTCTCTGGGAAATGCCAGAGCGTGAGCGGTGGCACGGAATGCCAACAGGGACAGAGGCCACACCGAAGGATATCTGTAATGAAAAACACTCTATGGTTATTATGTAAGTCATGAGGCTGGCAGTAGTTTAGATTTGTCTCACTGTCAACAAATCCTACAAGAGGTCCATGCTGCCAAACTACAAATTAATTACATTAACAGAAAATAATCAGGTTGTTAGAGAAGACCACATCCCAATATTTCTCTACATTAGTCAATTCAGAACTTCTTTGAATCTATTTTTGACTCCATATGAACTGAACTGCGGCCTGAGACCTCTGATAAGTCTAGACTATAAACATATTCCTTACTTGCTGCCAGACTTTACAAAAACAAACTTCACTACTGTTTCCTGATAAGACGGACCAGAAATCACTTTTGTTGTGGATTTTTGCTTTTCATTTTTTTCACTCTTGTTTTTTTGGAGTAAGGATTTGTAAAGGGCCTGATTACAATCCAGTAGTACCTCCTGTCTCCATGTGTAGCATCCAGTAATAGGTCTGCAATCTGTGGATATGACAGGTCCTGCAGCACAGGCTGCCAGCTGTTGGGTAAAGTGTGCCAGAGATCTTCAGTGAAGAACTCCTGTAGGGTAAATAACAAAGTGTCAGTTATCACTGACAATAACCTGATATTTTCAGGTGGAATTTCATTCATTCTCACTGTGCAATATCATTTTCCACTTGTGCAATTGTGTTAATAGTCTGTTTATTGTCAATACTGTATATACTAATCCTATTTTTTATACTTCCTTCTATTTAAATGGTTCATATTTTGTTACACTTTGTTTATCTCTTTTTTACTGTGTTAAATGATGCATCTTGTTTTTTGCACTATCCCCTTTGCTGCTGTACACTGCAAATTTCCCCACTGTGGGACTAATAAAGGAATATATTATCTTATCTTATGAACCTTAAAATGAGCATGATATGGGACCTTTAATGTGCATGTTGCATGTATTGCTGTAGATTCCACCACACGCATAACTTTCACACAATATGGCACATGACTGGTGGATACAATGGCTACAAATGTACACAATCTAGTATGCAATGTATGCAATAACAGTGTGTTGTTGCCATGGCAAAGCATCTTTGTCTCAAAACACAACAATAACATAGCTATAGGTTGAACTGTAAAAAGGCTGCAAACTGTAACAGTCAGTCACCGATACGCACAATTATATAGGAGTTGGAGACGTGGCTGTACTGAGACAGGAACGTGGTGAGTCTTTTGGCCAGCTCTCTTTGTTGTTCTGCTGTTTGGCTCGATGTAAACATCTCCACATGCTGCTGCAGGTCAACTGACATGGAGGACTGGAAGGAGAGCTAATGCTAATGCTAACATCAGTCAGCCTGCAAAACGCTGCTGCTGTTATTTTATCCAGTTAAGACGAAGTGTGTCCGCAAATACTTACTAACTCGCACAGAACTTAAAATCGGCATTCATAACGCAAAACCCCGAGCTTTTCATTTCATTAATGCTTGTTGTGGTTAGCCACTAGCTAACTTTAGCATCATGTAGCAACAAACTTTCTTCTTCTTCTTTTTCATTGGAGGTTTATCTTCTTCATTGGTGTTTATTGGCGGTTGGCAAACCAACTTAGAGGCGCATTACCGCCACCATCTGGACTGGAGTGTGGAGCAGGAGATTGTGCAGAAACAAAATAAATCATCGTAGTATTGAGAATAAAGTCATAATATTATAAAGTAGTAAATTTACGTGTTATTTTCTTTTTTCCTCGTTAAGTTATGACTTTATTTTTGTAATATTCCGACTTTTTTTCTTGTAAAGCTATGACTTTATTTTCTTAATATTATGACTTTTTTTTCTCGTAAAGTCACGACTTAATTCTCGTAAAATTACAACTTTTTTTCTCCTAAAGTTATGACTTTATTCTCGTAGTATTATGACTTTTTTTCTCGAAAAGTTACGACTTTATTCTCGTAAAATTACAACTTTTTTTCTCGTAAAGTTATGACTTTATTCTCGTAAAATTACGACTTTTTTTCAACTAAATTCATGACTTTATTCTCGTAATATTCCGACTTTTTTTCTCGTGATATTACGACTTTTTTTTCTCGCAGTTACAACTTTATTCTTGTGATATTACGACTTTTTTTTCTCGTAAAATTACGACTTTATTCTGTAAATCTCAGATTTGTTTTCCCCTCAATTTGGCCCTAATACTCCGTAGTACATTTGCTCTTTGTCCCCTCACTGCATTAAACTTATATACTATATACTTAGACTATAAACCCTATATACCTTCATCACAATGCTCAAATGTTTTGCGGCTCCAGACAGATTAGTATTTATTTATTTTTTGCCTAAATGTCTCTTTTGATAGTAAAGGTTGCTGACCCCTGTTCTAGTACAACTATTTACTGACCCATCCATCACATGTTCTGACTGTCCCTGAACGCAGCATGACCCGGATGTTATTAACAGTATTGAGAGCAGGAAGAACCGTTGAGGTCCATCAGTGTTGCTGCAGGTCTGCTTTTATTCTACACAAAGTTATTTTAAGACATTTTCCTAATACGAAATCTATCGATATCGACCTGCTAACGTTCACAAACACGCTGAGCCGAATTTACCGTCAAAAGACGATCATATTGAACCGAGGAGTTACTATAGTAACCTCAGATAGCCGTTAGCGAGCTAACATCCGCTAACGGCTAAACCGGAAGTCAGGTCTAGTCAGCATTGTTTGAATTTATGAGCTAATTAGGACATTAAGCTAGCTGTGGAGCTCACCTGTTTGTGTCAGTGGAAGATCAAACATATAGGTTGTTCCATGTCATATAAAGCTACTTAATCAGGGTTATGATAACCAGTAACACACTTGAGTGCAAATTAGAGGTAACTTTACTTGAATATCACCATTTTATACTTCTAATCCACCACATGTCAGAGACAAATGGTGTACTTTTTACTCCTCTACATTTATCAGACAACTTTAGTTCAGTTCAGACAACTTTATTTATCCCCAAGGGGGGGGGAATTCATTTGTAGCATTCCCAGTCCATACATCCATACATACAACAGACAACCAATCATTAGTTAAGTCAAAGGAAACATATTAAAGGCATGGGGCAGTTGGAGGGACAAGTTACAATAAGAACCTTTTATAGCAATAAAAGCCAAAAAAATAAATAAGAAACGGTGTGTGAAAACAACATATCTTAAAGTTCCTCTAATTAACAGTCATTTAAAATGGGTATGGTTTGTGTTCAGCAGCTTATCAGCAGAAGGGACAAAGGACTTTAGGACCTTTTCAGATTACAGTTTTTCATCGCCTTCCAGATGTGTTGATGTTGAATGCCTTTTATTTACTCCTCTACTTCATTTTTACATTTATCCTTTGATATTGCAATATATTGTTATTAATTGTTTTTTATTTGTTTGTGTGTTTTATTGACACAACAGACATTAATTACTTCTTTATTGTTTTCTTCCATTTACATGCATGCTCTTTTTAAATATCTATATATTGTAATTTGCTTAATGAATTGTATATATATGTTTTTGTTTTTATTTTGTTCTTTTTTATTTTTATTTATTATTGAATTGACGCTTTAGCAATATTGTTCACCTGACAGTCATGCCAATAAAGCAAATGGAATTGAAAAAAGTTTAATTGAATTCAGCGACGCTACAAACGTATGATGATCTTATAGAATATGATGCATTGCTGTAGATAAAACTACCCAACAGTAAATAAAGGAGTTAAAAAACAGATACAGCAGTAAAATGCACAATACACATTAATGCAGCAGTAATATTAATCCATAAACATCATATATGATAGTAAAACACTGACAGGGAACATTGTATTGTGGATAATACTTGCATGCTTTTACTAAGTAAGGTTTTGGACTTTTACTTGTATTGGAGTATTTTTTACAGTGCAGTATTAGTACTTTTATGTAAGTAAAGGATCTGAATACTTCTTGGACCACTGATTATAACCACACATTTTGGTAATGAGAATCCACCTGTTGTAGAAAAATGCGTTTTGCCCTCATTGACCCCTGTCATATGTAACAACATTATTTAATAAGAGAGCAGAAGTCAAATGTAAAATTTGCCCATGTGTTCAAGTACCCCTCTTAAATTCTTGCTTTAGGTTGCAGGTTGGTGCACACAGGTCATATAGAAGTTATACATTCAAGTCATCCAAGTCAAGACAGGGTTTGTTAACGTTGTGTTTGTCTTGCAGGATGGTGCATTTAAACTGGTGTCTGCTGATACAAACTGGGCTATAGAAGCAGATCTGAACGATTGCTTTGAGGAAACTTACTTCAGACCTTTGCTGCACTGCGACTATAACCATGTCGGATACTACGATCAACGTGTGCTATTCTGATGAACCTGCACAGAGGAGAAATCAAACAGAAAACCGATTGAAGAGAAAAAAATGGCCCCCTAAAAAGATGCGTAATGTAGAGCAGGGCGTCCTGCAAGGTAGATATAAATACAACCAGAGAATGGGACAGTCCAGACACAGCCCACCTCCATGCCAAAATGGAGCATCTGCACAGCAGCCATCCCTTCCCACTTCCACACACAACAGACGATTACCTCATCCAAGCAGCACAGCCAGCGCTTCACACTGTAGCTCCAAGCCTTCAACATCCACACACAGCCTGGCTTCCTCGAGGGTCACTGTGAACAACAAAGGCAGCCACAACAAGCCAGAGGAGCCTGTGAACGCAAAACCAACAACCACCGCCCCACGCCCCTCAGCATCAAGCAGCCATAGACCCACTGGAATCCCCACAAAGTACCTCGCTATTGACTGTGAGATGGTGGGTACGGGACCAAAAGGGAGCATCAGCCAGCTTGGTCGCTGCAGTCTAGTGTCCTATGAAGGAGACGTGGTTTACGATAAATTCATCAATCCCTCCGTGCCTGTCACTGACTACCGCACCCGATGGAGCGGCATCCGGCACTGTAACCTCGTCAATGCCACGCCATACTCTGAGGCCAGGAAGGAGGTGAGGAAATCCTTTGCAGCAGGTTGCCATTTGATTATGCAAGTGTGTTTTCTCTGTTACGTCTGTCATCTCTGTCACTTTCCCACTGCAGAAACACATTAAAATGTAACTTAACATGTAGCCGTTATCAGCTTTTCTTTCCGTTGTTCTCCATTTCCATTGCCCAATCATTTTTTGGATTAATTTATTAATTGATGTCAACACATCAAATTAACTTTGTTGAGTGAATGTGTTCTCTGTTGGCAGATACTGAGGCTGCTCATGGGGAAGGTGGTGATTGGCCACGCCGTCCACAATGACTTCAAGGTCCTTGGTTACTCGCACCCCGGTGTTTTGACCAGAGACACGTCTCGTATCCCTCTGCTCAACCTGAAGGCCGGCTTTGCCTCGAACGAGTGTGCCTCACTGAAGAGACTCACCAAGGCCATCTTCAACCGAGACATCCAGGTAGGAGGAACTCTACAGTCGTCTTTCATACATGCAACTTTCATACATGCAGCATGGCAATTTAACATGTAGCTCTTACGTCTGACTAAGCCTCCAAGTCACTTTTATGTAAACGCCACAACAGTAATGTTAGTAGGTCAGACCTGGTCCCATTTCTGTCACACTTTCAACACAAGTGAATTGAATGCTGCTACATGAATGTAAAGGCCACAGACACAGAGAGAGAGAGAGAGAGAGAGAGAGAGAGAGATTAAATGCATGTTTTAAGATAAGATAGAACTTTATTTATCCCGAGAGAAATTGTTGTGCAGCAGTTGCAACAAAATCTACGATATATAACATAATAATATATAAAATAAAGGTTATCAATGTAAAAAACATAACAGGTTAACTGTAAGGACCACAGATGCACCTGCTCCTTAATGTCGTCAATAAAACCACAAGGAACATGTACATAATAGACACCTGCTGTATGTCCGAATGACAAAGAAGCCTGCAGTGGTGTGTATTCCTGAGAAAACACAAAACAAGAGTCTGATATCCACTTCAGTCGGTTCACTGTTCACTTCAGGAGTAAATAGTCAATGACGGAGATAAACTGCATCTTAAATGAACCTTGTGAGAATGTTTTAGCTAAAGTGTTTAAAAATGTCCCCAAAGGGACGTGTCAAACTTGTCCTCTCTTGTGTCCTCAGACTGGGAGGAAGGGTCACTCTTCTGTGGAGGATGCCAGAGCCACCATGGAGCTTTACAAAGTGGTGGAGGTGGAGTGGGAGAGGACACTGGCCACCAAATCACAGGCCAGCTAGTGCCAGGTTTGAAGAAACAACATGGAAATAAACTTTAAATTTTAAATTGACATTTTGATACGGCAAGTATGTTGTGTTGAGCGACTGCCCGGTTACAGGATCAACTCCTTCTACTGTCCTGTTGACATGTGAATGAAGATACCAGGAAAACCTGCTCATTCAGTGAACTGGATGAATTTAAAAACCGTAATATGATCATGGGAGAAGAATATAATAACTGTCAGGTCAGACACTTTGCTTTGATCTACAGTTTCAGCAGTTCTTTCTCAGGGTTTGCATTGTGTTTAAAGGTGCTCCTGCCACTAGGAGGCAGTCGTGTTTTCATCCCAGCAACAAAAGAACATCATTGAAACGGTGTCAATGATCCCCCAAAAGAAATGTTTTCCACAAGGTAAGTGTTCTTAATGAAATCTGCAGTTCAGCTGTTCCAGGACAACGTTCAACATTCTCGCCATTTGAGCGTGAACGATAAAGACTATTTAAAGTCTGATCAAATACCACTGAAAGAACTCACTCGTCATTTTTTATAGTTTTAATTATGCTGAAGTGAAGAATTGAGACAAAATATTGCTTTGATCGACTAATGATCTTCAGGGAGATTTTAGAATTTTAGAAATACTGAGTCCTGCATGTGGCTTTTATGGATAAGAAATGGTTACACTTACAGTTATACTATTTCATCATTTCCAGTCATGTTTTAAAATGTGACTAAATATTTTTTTAATGTAAATGTTTGAAAAAAAAAAAAAAGTTAAAACACCTGAAAACATAGACGTCTAGAAAGAAGGAACTGTTAAAGTAGTCAGTGATCCACCCACAGGTTCTAGTATATTGGAGCAGGAGGCCTGAAATTCAGAATAAATGTTGATTTAGTCCCCGACTATTATCCTGGCAAAACATTTCAACACCCGATTTCCACAATAATTTAAAGTTACGCATTATAACGGATTGCCAAATCTCCTACACCCCCCAAAATAGAGGACATGACCTCTGTGTCCTCAATGGTAGCTACTTCACTGATGTTCTACGTGACTATGTTTATAAGACTCTTACTTGACACGACCAGCATCCATTTGTTTATCTGACCTCTAGTCAGTTAATGCAAGTCTGCTGTTTTGGAATATGGAAGTGCTTACCTTCAGAGTTTGTTTCCTATGCAACGTCGGACGAGTCTGCTGTAGATTCAGCTTGGTGCTTAACTTCAATAAATCATTACCACAATCATTTTGATGTATTACAATAATTACTGTAATGAAGCACACAACACTGTAAATACTTCAATTGTATTCAATTCTGCTGTTTATGCTGCGCGTCGTCTTTATGACGGTGAGACAACCACAGATATATCTCTGGAGACAACACACTCATTTGCCAGTTTATTGTACTGAGAGATTTTTCTAATACTTTGTACTCCCACATTTATATAAGTGAAGACAAAATGGACAGATCGTCTAATCAACACCCCTCAACATTATAACCAAGACGGTAGGATTTATTGCATTTAGACGGCATCAGTTTTCACTCGCTGTGCCTGATCAAGTGGTAACTGAAATCACATGGGATTTTGGTTCAGTGGGACAGTGTGTAGGATTTGGTGTCATCTAGTGGTATGGCTGCAGATTACAACCAACTGAGTACCCCTCTGCTCATGCTAAGCTAACGAAAACACAACAATTTCAGGTTGTTTTTTCAGGTGATTATACAATAATGAAAACTTATTAATATTATATTCCATTTCTGCTAATAGATCCCACTAAATGCTAAACACTAGACCTTTAAAGTTTAAATGTATTTTCTTGTTGTTAAAGGCTGGATTATGACAATCTGAATGTCTCAGCTGAGTAAAATGTGAATACTTTTGTTTGGTCATCTTATCCACATTAATAACGACTAATGAAAATAATCTTGTGCGCAAATTTCTTCTGAGAGTACCAATGCTCTGCCTTTATTTAAGGTGAGGGATGTTGCATACGTGTATCATCAAAGTCCAAAAACGAAGTTTTTCAACTGACTACATCTATTTTATTTATGCAAAGTTCTTGCACAACTTTAACATTTGAGAACCGTGGCTTCTCTTAAAGGAAAAGAAGGGTTCTGTAGAAAAAGAGCTAATAAACAGCTGATGGGAATGTCATTTTTTTCTGCAGGTATTTGGTCATAAACTAGAAAGTATTGGACAGATTGAAATGGTTACCCGGCCCATGAATATCATAAAATGTTGCGGCAGTTTATTCGGAAGAAGTTGAGGTATTTCACCAGAGGAGTGAAGACTTTGACCTGCTGGTGGCGCTAGAGGAAAAGTCAGAGGATCATCAAAGTCACAAGGATTCATCCTCTGAGGACCATGAATATCTGCACAAGATTTCATGGAAAGACCTTCAATAGTTGTTGAGATATTTTAGACGAAAGTAGCGGACAGACAGACATTGTCATCTCTAGAGCCACGTTAGCCGTTTCTGTTTCGATACCTAAACTCTGGTATCGTTTCAGCAATACCTTTGGCCCCTATAAGAACTCAACCTTCATCAACCTTCATCAAATACTTTCAACTTTCTATTGACAGAACAGATTAGGATTATGTGTTTGACTTGTTCATTTCCCGTTCTGTCCAGGACCAACCGCTATGTCTCCTCAAAGCTCATCGGCAGCTCCATCATGGAGTCTTTCTCTCCTCAGAACCTGACAGCAGTGGCCGTCTTGCACACTGGTGTAAAGATACCGTCCTATCACAGTCTCACGCCGCTCCACTTTCTGTATCCTCTGGCAAAGCGTTTGTCCTTAAAGGTGAGCGATCAGCACTATTTCCCTGCTGTGAATTTAACACCTGCTCATTAATTATACAGCATGCCATCCTTCCTGAAAAAGCCACACGAGACACAACTGCTGGCACAGAGAAGCTCATTAAAGAGGAAGAAACACTCCAAAACCTCACAGGCGACACTCTGCTCCGACACTGGCAATTATTCACCAGCGCTTTCTCATTTTTAAATCAGGTGCAACTGGAAGTATCAAGGACTTGTTAGTTTGTGTGAGCATCCGTGCTGGTCTTTGTTAGAAATGATATGAATTCAACAAAATCCTGCGAGAGTTTCCGGTAGAAAGGAGCAAGTGAAAGGTGTCCTGAGGTAAAGACAAGTCCTGTGTCTGTTCTTTGTGTGCTGTCCAAAGCAGCAGCAGCTGAAACCCTCCTCCCAGTATCACCACAGAGGATGCCAAAGCGTCTGATGGTCACAGTCTAAGTAGCTGGCAAAGGAGGCAGTGGAATCCCCTTTGCTAGAAATACTTTAGCTGTGAACTCCAGTGTTTTAGGTACTCAATAGAGGACAGGAATAAACCAGCAAGCAGAAATCAGGAACCACGGCCGAAAAGTAGAGTTGGCTTAAGATCATTGAAAGCCTTTGTAAGACCAAGTTAATAATGGCTTTGCAGCTTCTTACCTCGGTTTAAGGAGTGTGGTGGTTAAATGCAGTACTGTAGTACAAAAGGATTCATTCACCCAAATTACTTTTTTGTACTTAAGACAGCCTCAAACATCATTTTACCCATACACCACCATTATAAAAGAGACTGCTGACAGGACACCTCAAACTGCAAACAAGGTCAGTTACTAATCTTTGTACTGTATTATGAATTTAGAACCATGAATGTTGTATGGAGCTGGAAGCTAGAACACTTTTTTTTTTGGCTTGAGTGCCTCATGAGCCAATTTTGCAGGGACTCCCTAAAATCCTCACCCGGGGGCGGTGCCTTACGTCCTGCGTCACGCTGAGTGTTGTGTGCCCGCATTCTCATTAGCTCGCACTGGGTCGTCTCGTCACTTTTTGGATAAGCTAGCAAAACCGTATTTTATCGATCGAACGATTTTACAGATCGTTCCATCGCCCTCAGTGGTACAAGACACATTCAGGCTCTCTTAGTTTATTGCTCTTGATTTTGCTCATGCTCGTGTTTTTGGTTTTTGGACTCACCTTGTTTTTGTTCTCTGCTCAGGTCTGCTCACCTGCCAGCTGTTGCTGCTTCCTGGTTCCAACCTGCCTGCTCTCTCCTACACTCTGCTCCTCCTCGACCTGGATCCTTACCTTAGTTTACTTACCTGCGTGTTCACTCTCCGACGCCATTCCACCGCTCGGAGCTCAAAGTGGATTCATCTGTCCCTCTGGAAGGATTCCTGGACACCCCTCCCGTGCCCCCGTTCCGTGATTTAAGTATTGACATTATTACTGCCATGTTTCGGACCTCCAGGAACCCCAGCCCTGTTCACAGTACATTTAATATTTGTGTAATAAATTCTTTGTTACACCTTTAAAAGACTTGTGTTTGTCTGCATTTGAGTCCACGCTATTGTTGAACCAGAACTTAACACTCAGGCTTACAAGGGAGACTATCAATTTCCATGTATGTAGGTGTGAGACCAAATATACAAATTATAGGATAACATGATTAGCATATTCTGTATGCCTTCGTACTTGACATGCATCAAATACTGTTCTCATATTGTATGTATTATTCAGTTGAAGGTGCACTCAGCACAGGCTGAGTCTCAGAGCTCGCCGAAGCGTGCACTGCTACGTCCATCTGGGACAAAGTTTTTAGGGATCCCTGAGCAATTTTCTTTCAAGTAACTGGGTGGCATCTTTGAGTCCGGTATCCAGTTCTTATAATACATCCACTATCAAACACCTCTGCAAACTTGGCTAATGCTGCACGAAGTAGACTTGTAGTTGTCAGATCGTCTGTTTCGGAAAGTTACAAAAGTTGACCTACGCTCCCCCCCAATCCAGCCATCAGAAAGTTGGTTTCGGTTGCTGTTGGAAGATGAGACACTCTTTTCTTGAAGCATTCTGAGGCCTTTAGTCGTCATGTCAAGCCCTTCACTCACCAAGTAACCGTGAACCTTTTCGGCCTTTGGGTTACAGACAAAGTTGAGCAAAAATATATTGCAAAGCAGCATGTGATTTAAGTCTAGATTATCCCCGTACTGCTTATCCCTCCTAAATCTCCTTGTGCATGGGCAATAATGTGAGTAATTTAATTTTATGCTCTGTTATTAGCTCCATAAGTAAAAGCCAGAGCTTTAAAAGCGATTGATTTTCTTCTGTGGGCGTTTTAATATGTTAAAAACAAGATCTTCACCTTATTATTTGAGGCTGAATAACAAATGAAAATGAGAAACATCTCCTGGCTCGCTGATCCCTTTTTCTTTTTTTGTAATTTAGACCTTTGATAAATGCACTTCCACATTATTGATTTAATTCTCGACATTTGCAATGAAAGAAGATTAAGTGTTCACCTGCTGCATTAATAAGTCCTTGAATTACATGAAAGAGCAGCGTTGGTCTCATTAGGTAATACAATATGGATTTTATTACCCCCTGGGGGAAGTTATTGGGAGCTTGACTCCGCAGATTACCCTTTCCATACACACATCATATTAGTCACGGCCCGGCATCAGCCACATGTGCATAATTCGGCTTTTATTACCCACTGCCAAGCCATCAGGAATTTGTCCATTTTGCACATTGGCAGTTAACCTGACACATACAGAATATACACGGAGCACAGTGTGAGTTGGAAGCATAAAGGGTCACATACTGACATGTATGAAAGCTGCAGAGGAGGACATAGACATGTTGTCTTTTTGGGACAACTTGGACGGCTGTTTCAGGCAAAAAAAACAAAACATGTTCAGTGGACATTCAAGAACCCAACGGTAGATTCATCCACTGTTCTTTCACTGTACTCACTTGTAAATGAGATCTTGATCTCAATGTGACTCCCTTATTAAAGCAGCAAACAGCAGAAAGACACAGGTAGAGATGAGCTGGTGAAGAAATTGGAACATCTCTCGTCTTATTTGTTTACATACAGCTCTGTTGTGCAACCGTCTGATTTTAAGTTTATTAATAGTTAATATAATAGTTTGATTTCTTCTACCTTTTTGGATGATTTATTTGTAAATTTATTTTATACAGTCTTTTAACTGTGTGCTTCTATTTTGCTGTTCTTTAGTTTTTATTTTTGTATTTGTGATTGTTGTTGTCTATGGAAAGCACTTTGTTCTTCCAGCTTGAAAAGTGTTATAAAAATAAAATTATTATTATTATTATTATTATTATTATTATCTAGCAGCACAAGAGATAATGAGATCATTTTCTCAGGAGTTGGTGCATCGCATTCACTAAAGGAGCAATTAATAAACTGGAGACCTTATCTAAAAGCTATATTATTAAGTTATATTATAACTTATTTCATAATTATGATATCTGCATCTCATAATCACGAGGAAGCATTAAATGAAGGAGGAAATAGATGTGCATTTAATCAGGTTACCACAATAAAGCCCGTGATATTATGAGATAGTATTGACCAGACCTTCATTTTGAGATCTTTTCTCATAATTATAAGACACAAAATTATAAAATGACATACCAACATTGTCATAATTATGTGAAAACATCTCCATTAGTTTTTTTTTTGGGAAATCCAATCCAATTCCTTAACGTTGTTTTTCAAGTGGACCGAAACAAATGAATGTTGCTTCATAGCTGCTGGAGTCAATTAGCACCTGTTTGTTTGCTCTTCTACCCCCTAGTGGTCATAAAAAGTGAGTTATTGCAGCTTTAATAGTGATTTATTGTTGAACCTAAAATAGGGCAGTTCAAGGTCAATGCACAATACAACTCATTATATCAAATTATAGGCCTCCTAGTTTGGGGACCTCTAGATACCTGTAGCTTTAAATTTACTAACAGAAAATAGAAAAAAATATATTGATAAGCACCCTTCTTTGTTCACCTCTCAGCCTGTCCTCCCACCTCAGCAGGATTATGATTTTCCAGGCAGGAGGAGGAAGAGGAGGAGGAGGAGGAAGAGGAAGAGGAGGGAGGTGTTGGTCTTTAACACTGCCTTCATCTCAGTCTCTCCTCTCTTCACCTCCTCTCCTCTTGGCGGTCGGGACGGACACAAGTCACAGCTCCTGTCTGTCTCTGTCTCTGTCTCACTAAGAGGCTGCTGAAGGACTTTCAGTCGGAGGACAGACGGAAGCATCCGAACACACCTGCACCTGTCCGTTCCGGAGGCTGCGCGAGGACACCAACAACTTCTGCACATCTGCATCCGAGAGTTGAGTCTGATGAAGATGAAGTAAGTGCATTAAAACTCTTTCACATAATTAGACAAAACCCGACCAGTAGTTTAATTTCTTTAGATTTCTTTAGATTCTTGTCGCATGTTTCGCATTCAGTTTGCCTTTATTGGTGCGTGCATGTGCTCTATTAACCAACTGGTCACTTTTTGATCAATCCTTGACTCGTTTTGCATCGTTTAACCTGTTAATGGTCCCAATGGAATACTCATAAATCAAAAGAAATGCGTGATATGTGTGTGATTGGGCTGCACATCCAGATATAAATCAGTTATCACCTGCTGCAGCATCACTGTATGTTTCCACAGACATGGGCAACAGTGAAGAAGATCCTTTATCTAAGTAAAAGTAGTGATACCAGGATGTAAAAATCCTACAACACAAGCAAAAATAAAATAAAAAAAAATCTTGAATTTGAAAGTATCATCTGCAAATTGTAGGTATCAAAAATGCTCATTATGCAAAATGGCTTCTTTCAGAGTGTTATATTCTTGTATACATTATGTTATTATTATTGCATTAATATGTAAGCATTTTAATGCTGTGGCTGGTCGAGGTGGAGCTATTTTAATATATTCGTCATTTACTATATAAAGTCTTAATCTGCACAGTAAGTATATCTTTAGCTGTCAAATAAATTACAATTTATATGTTTATATATATATATATATATATATATATATATATATATATATAAAATATCCCCCA
>CAKAOH010019268.1:0-25478 GCA_916701665.1 Sebastiscus tertius
GGGGGGAGTCAGACAAGAACAAAAAAAAAAAGCAGTTTTATTATCCATTTTTACACATTCCTCTTTCCCCTCAATGAATATTCTAACAATGAAAAAATGTAGGATTTAAATAGCGCAATTACATGGCTGTGGATGGTGAGAGCCCCCTCTCTTTTTTTATTATTATTTCTTTATTCTCTTTTGAAGTCGGGAATTGAAAAGGGAGAGTGGTCGACAGCCTGAGCGATGCCTGAGCTTTGTGTTTTGGTGCAGATACGCCGCCTGCCTGCCCCCTCAATCACTGGCAGTTCCTTCCTCTCTCCCCTCCCTCTCAAGTCGTTTTAATTAAGTCAGTCTCACTGGCATGGTAGGCAAAGATAATTGGAGAGGGTTTTTGGATGCCATTTACTCTAAATGGCGCCTGTTTCTTCCCATTCTCTCGCCTTTTCTCCACTCCCACAGCTTCTCCCGCCACCCCTCCCCTCCCGCTCCTCATCTCCTGGCAAGGAGTTACCTATCTTCCCTTTCCTTCCCCTTTTTCTCCGCTTCCATCTTATATTCAAACGTGAAATATGGATTAACTTCTTCTGTGCGGCTGAGGGGACGACTTCCTGTGAATTGCAAATTTTGGCCAACACTGCAATTTATTTGAAATGGCAAATCAGGCAAAGCAATTTACTGGAAATGAGGAGGTTCTTTGAACTTTCCTCCTTTGAAAAAGTTTGTGTTTTCTCATCGCATGGGGAGCATCTGCTGAGGGAAAAAATCTTATAAACGTCTATCCATTGCTTTAATGAAATAGTATAATCCTGAAAACAAGATGGGCTTTGATCCGAATCTTTATTTGCGTGAATGAGGTGTTGGGGAATGCTTTGGGAAATCTTCAGGCATTCAGAAAGTACATGTTGTCAATGAAGTTCAGAGTTGTATTCATGTTCCATATCACTTCCATATGTCCGACACATTCTCACTCCCAACTCGCCAAATAGCGCCGCTTCGTCGGTGCCCCTCGGCGTCGGAGACCAATTTTGAGACTTTTGGATCTTTTGACGTCTCAGAGAACGTATACACTTATACAAACATGCACAGTGTCCTTTCAAAATAAACTTCCGTTTTCACAGGAAGAGCTAGATTTAGGCAACGTAACCACTTAGGTAGGGTTAGGAAACGGTCGTGGTTGACGTCACCTTCACTGCCTAGCGACTCACAGAACTAGCGATACTAACGGGTCGCGTGACAAAATAAGTCAACTTTTAGTTTGAACAGCGGTCTCCTGGTTGAAAGTCCTGTGTTTGTTTGACTCGTCTCTACCTCACGCTCTGACCGTTGATCATGCCGAGGGTTTAGCTGAAAGCCCGGTGTGTTGCAGTCACTAAAGGGTGCCTCCGTGTGTCGCTATCCAATCATCGAGTTGGAAGTGTGAATGAGATTGACATGTCGGGAGTTGTTACTTGCATTAAAGCAAGCCAGTTTGTATTTATTGATTATCAACTTGTATTACGATGCACTTCAACAGGCTAGCTCTAAACTCACTTGTAATATACGGGGTAACATTATAGGAATGTGCAGCACATAAAGTGTATCATGTGGCCAATGCATGATTGATAGGCCAAACTAAACACAGTGAAAGGTGGAAGTACACGTGTCCATACTAATCCATGTTAGCAGCACCACCAATGTTTCAATGGTCCATGCTGTATTTCAACCGTGTGGGATTTGTCAGTGTGTGTGAGTGTTAAGTGTGCGTGTGGGGCTCCCTCTATCAATCAGGTAGGGCCTGGCTCTGCTGCTGAAAGGGGGCTACAGTGGGCCACCCATCCAGCCGGGCGCTCTGGGGAGATCCAATGTCCTTAGTGCCTTAATGCGCTCCAGATGTCCCTT
Source organism: Sebastiscus tertius (assembly GCA_916701665.1). Classification (NCBI taxonomy): domain Eukaryota; kingdom Metazoa; phylum Chordata; class Actinopteri; order Perciformes; family Sebastidae; genus Sebastiscus; species Sebastiscus tertius. The sequence goes on from CAKAOH010019268.1 coordinate 1,861, forward strand.
TAGCCGAGGGAGAAAGAGAGAGAGGGGGCAACGGAGAGGGGGAATGTGAGGCTGTTACCTCAAAGTAGACCTTGATCTGGCTCACGGACTGGAGCTCTGGTTTGTCAAACATTCTCATCGGGGCGGGTGGGTGGTGGGGGGGGTTGATGTTTGGGCACCTGCAGTTTTCTGTTATTGATGGCTAAATAGATTTATTTCCTCATTTAAAACCTGACATTTGTTTTTGTCTCTCAAGTGCGTATATACATCTTTGTGCGTTGCTTGCAGTCTTTGCCTCTATCCTCCTTCCCTCCTTTAAAGGGGACCTATCATGAAAAACCTACTTTGTTTCAGTGCTTGTGCACATACATGTGGGTATCTGAAGTGACTACCAACCATAGCAATAGAATAGTAGTAGTAATAGTAAAATCCAATTTATTATTCATCAACGTAGCAGGATGGTCAGAGCGGCGGACATCAAACGCATGGTTTCTTATTGAACCGGTGCAGCACTGAGAGCCGATCCAAATGAGCTTTTGTGCCTCCCCATTATTCTAAATAACATTAAATATGACAAACATGTATTGATAAGTAAAGAAAACTGTTTGCCTTCCGATGCAACTGGAATCCTCTGAAGCTGCATTACGCGAGGGCTTGCAGCCGGGCACCGCCGGAGAGGACGGTGCATAATGCGCGGAGACATCGGCCTCAAAACGCCACCGCTTAGTGTCAGAGGGCCTGCAAACTATTAAGTAGCCTACAACTACACCGGCACACAGAGGGATGATGAGAAGAAACGCACTCTTAGACTCATCATGACACATTTTGTGAGAACAAAACGTGTCTGGGAAGGAGTGTGTGACAGAGACGTGAGCCGCAGGGAGTCTCTGCTGCTGGCAGTCATCTCTCTGGTCAATGCCTGAAAGCTTCATTATATTCCATTATATTCTGGATTGTCACCTGCCACCTGAATTTTCTTTTACATAGATAAAACGTTGTTCTAGCGCCGACACAATTTAACTGTGTGTGTGTGTGCATGGTGAGCCTGCCTGTGAGGGCAGCGTCTTACAATCTGCGCCCTTGAAATAGCAAGAATATACTGCATCTGACTTTAGCCCATGCAGGTTTATGTTGGTCAATGCTTTCAACCGCTTTCTGTCGCTGCGTCAGGATAGCAATGTGCCAACAAAGCACCTGACCACACCTCATTTTAACACCAACACGCCCATGGGTGCACAGATGGGCTCAAGTACATTTCCTACTTACAAAACGTGGATATATAATAAAATCCTGCAATCAGGATTCAGGCACTCTGCTGCCATCTTGCGTTTGTAGTTATCAAGTACACCCCAGGTACAGGTACTTTTTACCGCCGCGACATCACCCTGGTAACATGGCGGAAATCCTGTCAAATGAAACCAGCACAATCCGTACACCATGTGGGTGCTGGGCGTGAAAATGACAACCGCGTCGGTCTGAAACTAGTAACTAATATACATTTATTGAAGCTGAGAGTTCATATGACAGGAGCACATCCACTGCAGATATCGGCTTAATAAAGTCAATCTGTGGCTCAACGCTACCTGCGGTGTTAACTCATGGGAGTGAAATGGGTACAAAATGAAAGTCGCACATTAAGCAAAACAAAACTTGACTTCTGAGTATAAAATTATCGAGATCTTCCGTCAATCTTTCACATCCATGAGGCCTATAGAGCAAGGGCAGTAGCGTTTCCTTTAACTCCGCCTCCCAGCCCGCGCTCCAGCCTCGGTCTGGGTCTCATTCACATGAACAGAGGAAGGGAAAGAACTCTGGATTCATGATGATTTAAATAAGGACTATTAGAGTGTTCATAGACGTCTCTTTCCCAATGCACAGTGAGTCTACCTTACAATAGCTCAATTAGCTTACTTTGTGCTTCAGCAGTACGTTAGCGTGATGTTTCTTTGATGAAAAACTGAAAGAGCACTGATGCTTAACTTGTCAGTATGATGATGCAGGAATCACATTCTAAGCAGGAGTTTTAAGTGACTTTTGCACCTTTTGTCCTCTGCTTCTACTAAGCTAATCTAGCCTGGCTAGGTAACGCAGGTTGCACGGACCCCGTTGCACATGAACAAGAGATTAATTTCTCCTTTGTGGCAGTAAACACACCACACAAGCTTGCTGATAACTGTGCTATATTAAGCTTCACAACACTACAGCAGCACTGTATGGCAGCTGGGCTCCCACTTTGCACCGACACTCCCTCCTCAAACACCAGGAGAGCCTCTCCAGAGAGACTCTAGCAGAGCTACATCACAGGTACCCACACAAGAGACTCTCTCAAAGGGGCATAAACATGCTTCTAGAGGCTGTCAAAGTTCCACCAGACTCCCGTCTTTAGAGCGGTGACGTGGCTCTGATGACTGGCACCGTGGCCACGCACGCCGCTGTCCGTACACTGAGCGGCGGTCATTCAGTATCCTCCGCCTGACATAGATGTTACCCTCTCAGTGGTGGAATGTAACTAAGTACATTTACTCTACTATTGTGCTTAAGTACAATTATAAGGTACTTACTTTACCTGATTATACTCCATTGATTTGACAGCTTTAAAGTTACTTTGCATATTCAGATTATTAATAGAAAACACAATAAATAAATAAATCAACTAATGCATTATGATGTATTATAACATGTTAAGTTACTCAGCAGTATATAAATACATATTACAAGAGATTAACACATGCATCATTAATTATAATTCAATGATATATATATAATAATAATAAACTTGTAACAGTACACTGTAGTACTGCTACTAAAGTAGTACTTTAGTAGTTCTTAATACTTCTTCCACCACATGTTTTAACTTTACTAGAAGGTAGAGAATTAGCGTGTGGACTCTTTAAAGCCATTTCCTCATGCTTGGTTGGTATGTCCTTCTACTACTGCCACTCTTACTTTCTCTTCTCCTCTAACAACTCCTTTACCTCCAGCGTGACCTGGCACTCTCCAGTCCCCTCTCGACTTTCCCCATGTCCTCTCGACAGTCTGTCTACACCTCTCCTCATCTTTCTGCCCCTTTCTCTCCAACTTTCCCTTTTATTTTGAGCTCTCTGCCCACCCACCCTTCTTTCACACTGCCTTCTCTTCTCCTCTCTCTCTCCCCCTCCTACTATACTTCTGCTGTCCATCTCTCTGTCCCCCCTGCCACGCATGCTCCACGCCTCTCCGCATGGCATTTCAGGGGAAATTTGATATGGGTTTGTTTGGTGTTTCCAAGAATTCCATTCGGCTGCCGGCTCTCTTTGCCCCCCCGACACTAAGACAAACAGAGGCCGTCCAGCCAAGAGCAGCAAACACCGCCGGTGTTGGCCTCATTATTTGGTCTTCGCTTTCAGTGGCGTTTTTAAGTGGAAAAAAATGGTGGGGAAACAACTACTTTGCCCAGATTTACTTTAGACCATTTAATATTTGACATAATGAGCTATTTCACATTTCCCACACAGGTGATAATCCAAATAAAGCACATACCTGTTCTCCTAAACAACAGTTCGTATGATATCTTACGAAAAGTTATGCCTCATTTTTCATTATCCTATGAATGTCTAGTGACAATTTCCGCTCCAATCTTTTCAAAATAAACTTCCTTCTTAACAAAAGACAACAAAACGACTTAGTTAGGTTTAGGAAAATAGTGTGTTGTTAAGTTAACGCCACACTGGAAGTGCTTACGCTGCACCGGAAGTGGCGTAACTTAAGTACGAAAGTTACGTGACAAATAAATCAACGTTGACTTCTGGTTTCACACGGGACACAAACAGCGGTCTCCTTTGGAGAAGCAGTCCACCTTAAATCTGATTATTTTGTACCGGCGGTTCAGTTCACCGAGGTGTTTTATCTCAAGTTGTTCATCAAAGACAACAACAGACTTTCACATTAAGTGCTGTAGAAGATAACCCACATCGTCATGGTTACCACAGTTAACTATCTTCTTTACTAACTTCTACAAGCAAATGACAACAACAGTAGCCAATCGAATTGCAGCGGGACAACGGGCCCACCTGGCATCCAATTTGTGCCATGCGGTTTCATTGCCAAAGGCTTTGAGCATTCTCGTCATGCTTCATCCTCAATAATGTTTCATCAGTTTTCACAACATTTATTGGTCAGTGCAGGATGAAGCTTGATGTTGCACATTTTATGTTGTCTTCATGATCTGATATTGAAGCCTGACGTCTTGGCAGCTAAAGTTCTACTGATACATTTTTATATCTGAACAACTTGTGACATATACTGTGAACAAAGTCAGAAACCTTTAGAAGTATCTTAACAGAAATACAACAGTAATTCAGATTATATGTATTTGTATTACATACTAATATAGCTTTTGAGTGGTATGCATGTGACGTTGGACAGTTTTGCTGCAAGTAACATAGCCGTACCTCGAGCAAACCGAGTTGCCAGATGTCTCTTCTTCTCTCCCTGCTTTGCATGCTCAGAGTCTGATCTGTCATCACCCTGGCTGGGCTGCCCGATGCAGACTTGTCGTACATGCCAGTCTGCTCAGTCATCCTCTGGTTGTGTCTGGCCTGCAGCTCTTTGCCTGCCTGCCCGTCCCTCCAACACTAACTCACCCTCCCCTCCACAACCAGATCTCTGCTAACACTAAAGTGGCTAACACTGCAGACACACACACACACAGATATGCACATGCACACATAGAGAGAGCCACCCACCTGCTAATCCCCTTCTCATTAATCCCCCACCACTCTCCTCAAATATTCCCTTCTGCTGATCTCATTGTGAGGGAGTGTGTGAATGTGATGATGGTGGCGGTGCAACAGGGCCTCCTGCAGAAGCCTGGGTCCATTTAAAGTGCTATTTCACTTTCACTTAGGTAGAACATTTCCAATTTTCAGCATATTCACACCTACACAGGAGTTCAGGAGAATTCCACCTCAAACATCAGCCGTGCAGCCCAGGGGGGGTGTTCAGGAGTTTCTCCCATCAGCTCTCAGTGAACTCTAAAACATGTCACACTGCCTGTTTAGAAGGTAGATCCAAGACAAACAGGCCAGCCGACTTTCCAAATTGGAGCCCTCATGGACACACACTAGTCTCACATGATACCAGTATCTTCACTGCAGCTATAAAACTGAGCCCGCTACAGCGGGTTTTATTTGCTAGTCTGCCTGGCTCCTCACCTTTGTAAGTTCTGCTTCACCTGTCGTACCTGCTGCTTCTTCACACTTTTCTTTGGCTAGAAGTTTGGCCATTGCCTCTCTGATCCTTTCGTTTTCTTGTTCTCCTGGCTTCTCTTTGTTGAGCCCCTCAGTAGCCAGCTTTATTTGCATATTTTAATGACTTTGCCTGCCTGATTGTAAACATGTAGTGAATTATTGTAAAGGAGAATCAGGCTTCTTGTGCATTTTAGCAAACACAGTCTGTATATAGCTATTAATATTTAAAGAAAGAACACTAACAGCCTATTCCTGACTGATCAGAACGTCTGTAATTAACCCTCTGAGACCCACAATAGACCTGTTTTTGTCTTTTTTAAGGGGAGGACAGGGGACATTATATACATATCACATACTCCTATGTGAATTAATTAATTCATGTTTACTGTATTTCTGATTTATGACTAAACCATCTTGACACATAGCACTGAGCTGCATCTCAAATTAATCTCCAGGTTCCTAGCTTTCAGACGATGAACACCACACACTTGTTTTGGTTTGTATAGTTTAGTTATTTAGTTAATGTTGTGTTTCACCTTTATTATCTTGTAAATAGCCTAAATGTTCGTGGACTTCAACCTTTACTAGCTATTGATGTGGTGATTTATGGTTATAGTTATTCATTTAATTATTAATCAGAGTTACAAATTGATAGTTTAGTATACTTTATGAGACTTTTGCTATGAGACTACATTAATTGGCTATCATTTATGTGTTTCTGTTACGACCCAGCTCATTAGAAGGAGAAAATAAGGTTTCCAACAATATAATGTTTTACTATGTGGCATAACTAAAAACAGTATGGTAGAAGAAAAATAACAAAAGAGCCAAAAAAGTACTTTCACACTGTACATTTCAAACCCGTGAATAAAGTGTGAGGACTAATCAGAAGTTTCCTCTTTGAGGTTGAAAGTGAGGAGGGGGTGGCTGAAAATGAGCACGGTGAACGACATGGAACAGAAACTGAGTTACTGTCACTCACATCACTTTCAGTTCAAATGCGTTTTTGAGTTGGAGCCGTCAACTCTTTGCATTAAAGTACACACTCGGTACACAAACCGGACTTTATCTTTTATTCTGTGTAGAGTTAAATGTTAAAGCGAATAAGCCACCCTGCATCCTGTGTCAGTCACGTCCCCCCACCAGTAGCTAAAGTTGTGATAAGGAGGTATCTTTAAAAAAAAAAAAAAAAAGGGAGCCTCGCAGATGCAACGGCAGATAAGCTGCACAATGTATGTGCCAGCAAACATGACAGTGGAGGAAGAGGAGGACTGAAGTGGAGGAGGTGGTGATGGTGGTGGTGGTGGAGGGGAGGCAAAGTGTCTGGAAAGGATTCAGCGGGAAACTCTTGTAGATTACATTTCCTCTCCATGAGCTCGGCCGTTCCAATTTCAGCTTGAATTTTTCTACCTTCAGTGTTCTGATGGTTATCAGCTTAGCAGAGGAAATGCTCCTCCTGTGTGTGTGTGTGAGTGTGTGTGTCGACCGCAGGACACTCGGCCCTACACCACCTTGCAACATCACAATGCCTATAAGCTACTATTCTTGGAGTTGGCTGAACACAGCTGAATGGTACATGCGGGAGTATGTGTAGCCTATATGTATAAAACCTCCATTCATCTCTTTGGCACAGGAACAAAAAAAAAAAAGAATGGCTTAAATAAAACATCAGTTCCCTTCTTCTTCTTCTGTGTCTTAATCTTCATGTTTTATTTGAGTAGAAGAGGCCGGTGACACTATTAATCAAGACATGATTAATGAAGCTGTAGCCTACATCCCCAATGAGCTGATGAAAGCTTCTCTTATCATCTGGAGGATGTGGAGGAGACCTGCCGGGTCGTCTCACAGGATTTCATTCCAACCTTGAAGGAAAAGGCTGGCAGGCTCCATCTCTCAATACGTCCTGACTTCCCAAGACCGACTGGTCCTGAATAGCCCATATAGTTTCAGTTTGAGCTCCGTCAGTTCGTCTTTCTCGTTGTTTTTTAAATGGGATTCTAGTTAGATGTCTGAAATAAGGTCTGTGGTTGACACAAGCTGGAGAGATTTTATTGTCTATTCTATGATATAAAATCATTTTGAAGGAAGGGAATTTTGAAGCTTTTACACACCTTAAAAAAGGGCGATGCTAACCTGCAGGTCGGCCTACAGAAACACATCATCCCTGCAGCACTGTAGTGTTAGCATGCTCACAATAGCATGTAGCTCACAGCACGGCCTCACAGAGCAGCTAGCACGGCTGTAGACTCCTATAGTCTCGTTAAAAACGTCTCAGTAAAACAGCTGGGCGCTGTAGTTTTTAGCAAACGCAAACAGAAGTAAACAGTGCATTTGTGGGGACTATTTTTAGCTGCTGATTTGATGTGCTAGTGAGTATTTACAGCAGCAGGCCGGTGTGGGATTGAGTCAAAACACTGCTCATGTTCATCATAATGAAGGAATATGTCACCCAGTGACACAGTGTGGCTCACTGATGTGTTTTTAATAGTTTTTGGAGAACAATGGAGCTCTGGCACAGAGGAAGACGAGAAATCCGGCTTTGATACGCACACACAGCACTTGTTAGTGGATGCATTCACCGTTGGTTCTGGTCGTTTCATGCTAAACATGGCTTGAGATCCACGTTCTACTAAACATCATTTCATCCGTGGTTCTCTGAGCCTTTTGCACCATACAGACGCTGTTGCAGTGCTATTTTTGTTGGTGGAGGGGAGTGCGATGTTGGCACTCTCCACCCACCCGCTTCCCAAGAGTGTGTGTGTGTGTGTGTGTGTTCATGTGCCTGTATGAGTGTGTGTGTGTGTGTTTGTTTTAGGAAATGATGCAGTGCCAGTTTGTGTAAATTTAACCACGACAGAGCTGAAACAAAAATAAGTTCACTGAAGCAGGTCCGACAACCATTCGGTTGCCATGTTTGCCACGAGTCGTATACGTAGCGGAGCGTGACCGCGGTCTTGTTATCATTTTCTATGTGTGGGGACGGAGGAGAGCTTCTGCAGCCTGCTGGGAGGAAACACACCTCCATGCTGGCACGGAGCTGCAGCCAATGAGAAGCTGCTTTCACATTAGTGAACGCTCACTTGGACATTGTGGCGTTTCACTGTACAGTCAAGAGTATCTCTATTCTAATGAAGGGGTTATTGATTATTAAGATAATCATGTGACACAGGAATCAATCAAATATATACTCAATATCTTACATGCTGTTTTAATCAATTCTCCAACATCCATCTGACATACAGTAGTTTATTTAATACACATCTAGTAGCTCTGCTGTCTGCGGTCCCTTTTATTTACCCAACTCCTAATTATCCAATCCAAGACCTGTACCACGTCTAGTTGGATGCAGCTTCTAGTATGTGTATAACTGTCAAGTAGCTGACAACTTGCTGGAAACACTATTACCCTTATAAAATATGAGTAATCATTAAAAGGCATTGCATGTTGTATGCATTATTAAAGGTCCTAAACACAATGTTCAGAGCATTTCTATTGCTGACTTCTTCCAAGTCTATGGGGGAAACAGTCTTTATGGGCCCAATGGCATCACGGGACGGACACGGAAGTTGTAGTACCGACATTTGACCACTATGTAGAATTTGCTTCAAAGCCCGGCGCACTTCCTGGGTAGCAGCTCGCAGCTAACGCTACTAACGGCACTAACAGCAAACAACGCTAACAGCGTTAACCTGAGGGCAAACCGGAGGGTAGACGCCACACTTCCACGAGGACGCCGTTAGTCGGGATGGCGTTATCATCTGTAATGGTACATGTCCACCAGGTCCAGCGAGAACATTACGGGACGCGCTGCTTCACTCAACTGTACGTTGACCAGCTTGAAACCGGGACAGTCCCGCTTTCAAGCTTTCCCGAGTCCCGACAGATATCTGTAAAACACTCAAATGTTTTGGGGGTTTGAAAATATGGTCACAATAATCTAACATTTTAAGCTTCTCGCTTAAAGGCGATGCCACTGTTTCATTTTTAGATCGCCTAGTTTCACAGCTCGGTCCAAGTTTTGTGAGCTGGACACGTCGTGCTGGACGGGCTCATTTGTATAAAGTTGCGATTTTTCAACATGCAAATACAGATCCTTTCCAACTCGTCGCAACACTCCCACCGTGCACTGGGCGACTACTTCTCCTGCTTTCCATACATAGGAAATGAATGGAAAGCGTTGAGACGCCCTCCGTCACCGGATCTGGTGGAAATGCGCCGTATGAGAGCAGAGCAGAGCAGCAGTGGGCTAAAACAACAGAGCTAGGAGAAGCTCTGATTACAACACACACAGAGGGACGCTTCATTCATCACTCCTCTAGATCTTTACATGGACTATAGGTGATATATTAATGCTCTGGATATCGTGCAGAGAATTTTACACATTGGCATAATGAAAAGAAAAACTCTTTTTGTCATATTTGAACCCAATGCTTTGTACGTAGCTTACAGTGTATGAGTCAATATTTAAATGTATTTAAAAAAGGAAACAATTAAAATGAAGTATCATTGTATTGCAGAAACCTCAAAACAATTGTAATTCTTGTTAGTCTTTAAGGTTTTTACATAACTAGAGATGAATATGAACTTTCTCGCTTTGCTCTTTTTCTTACTTTTTTTTGAGTAAAGTAAAAAAACAAAAGTTGAAACTCAGGTAGCTCTTGATAGAGATGATTAAAGATGGTACAATCATTTACCTGCAGCCTGAATATTCTTTTCATCTTTGTCTTATATGTTTAGCCTCCTCAGAAAAAAAGCCTCACCTCATTATAAGAAGGGCTTTTAGCTATGCTAATAAGGTTATTTGCATGCAAACCACTTGTCCTTGGGGAATTATAAAACATGTTCCACTGTACTGTAGTTTTACCACTATCCATTTTACTTGAGCCCTTAATCTAATTTTTAAAAGCAGGAAGGAACACAATCAAACCGGAATCTGTAATATCCAAACAAACATTTGCATAAATACAAAGAAAACAAGAATTGCAGTGAGATTGGAGCACATTGTCAGCAGTTAGAAAAGAAAGCGATGAATCTCGCAAACTGTCATACCCGAGGGGATTCCCTGTGTCTTCATTATGGCTGTGGGGCATATTTGAATATGTGAAGGGCGTTCATTAAGAAGTTCAGTATGAAAGAATAATCTGGAAAGGTTATAGATTTAAATTCAAGCATAAAATGTCATTGGAAAATTGATAAGGACGAGTCAGAGGAACCCTTTTTAGTGAAGTCCACCCAGTCGGTGAGAAGAGGAGAACGCCAAAGGACATGTTTATAGCATCATGGTGACGATGATGATGCAGCGGATTGGTTTTATTACAAAAATACAAAGTTTCCTGCAACTGAGCTGCAGATCTGACCTTGATATCACATTCTGAGCATCCCAGCTTGTTTATAGCTGACTCTAACTTGTAATCATTTAATTCATTTCCCCTTCGCTTTACAATCAACTCAGATCCATAAACGGCAAGCGACACAACTAGGGATGCTCATTTTGAAAATGTTTCATAACCGATAACCAAACCTCGTTAACCGATCATTAACCGTTAACTGACAATATTTGTGCTTCGCATGCAGCGGTGTACCAGCTGCAGGAGCACAACAGACAACTGAGTCTCCAGTTCACCGTCCGGGAGCGTTAACTCAGCAGCTCCGATGCTGCGTGTAGTGTCGCGGACATGCAGCCACTTTCCCAATAAAAGTCTCCACCGCACATTTAGTTTAGTTTAGCAGGTTGTCAGCTGTGTGTCTGCCCGGCGGAACGATAGTGATTATCCAACAAACAGTGTGTGTGTTTGTGCTACATTAGCAGCTCTACCATCGCAGGTGGCTTCGTGCTCGCCGCCGCTGCCACACGTACAGTCTGTTAGCGCGGCGGAACTTTGACGAGTGTCGGACAGATCGTGTGTGCGTGTGTTGGCGGTGAGTGTGAGGTTGTTGGTGGCGTTCTAGCTGTGAACGTAGGTGTAGCAGTGTGTGGACAGTTTATTTGTCGGTGAATAAATGCTACTAAACTACAACTCCTCCGCTCCGCTCTAGCGAGCTGGAGAGACCGGAGCCGACTTCCTGTATCCTCCAACTCCGGCTCTGCCTCTTAAGGTGGGCTGTTAAGGTGGACCAGCTTTTCTGCTTAAAGTGACGAGCCGCTCAGCTTTTAATCAATTATCAATATTTCTTTTAACCGTTTTAACCGACAGCGTTAATCTGTTAAAATGCTTAATGCCGGTTAAACGTTAAAACTTGACATCCCTAGACACAGCATTGTGTTGAGTGTTGTTGTTGCTTTCTGCTTTTTGTGACTAGAGTTACATCTAAATGGGAACATGCTCCACCAAGTGGTGACCACAGAAGCTCTCAGCTCTTCTCTACAGACCCTCACTGTACTATTTGCAATAAGGTAACACTCCCTGAACACCGCAGAGATATGAAATTCATACTTCTCTCCTTCGACCACTGGACACGAAACCTTTCCAACATCAGCCTACGTCAGTCCACCAAGCCTCATCACCAGTTTGTCCGTTAACAATGTCCACACGATGTAGAACGTCCTTCACCAAGCTTCCAATCCGTACCTTCTCTATCTTGTGGGATGAGTCCAATCAACAAGAGCAGGTGAATAAATGATACCAGTATGAATTGTAAGTGAGGAGCCGGGTGTTGTGAGGCTGGTGGAGGGAGGGTTGCTGGCTCAGGTTAATGAGGTGGTCTGGGAGTGTGGACTGGGTCCTAACTGCAGTATGTGTGGAGCTCGCTCTAGCCTGAGGGGGATTTGTAGCCCTAAGACCACTGGTGAGACTATCTTCGCCTCCGGCTGTGTATGCTCTTCCAGTGTGGGTGTGTGTGTGCATGTGCGTTGGGGCGAGAGACGGTGTGTGTGATATTGCCCTCAGGATGACAGTGGTTGAAGCTTTGCTATCTCTGTGTTTAATGTTGGCATTTGTGCATTAATATATGTTTGCATGCATGCCCATTCCCGTGTGTGTGTGTGTGTGTGTGTTTGTGCTCTGATCTGTGTGTTTTCCGATTCCTGTGTTGAGTCTGACCATAAATGTGTACACAGAGCCCCTCCTCCTCCCCTGCCCCCAAATCTCATTACCATTCCGCCCTTCCCTCCACCATTTTACGCAACGGCATCAAGGCCTCGCCTCTCGGTGTTTGCATTGTAAATCAGGCCTGACAATAAGGCGATGATTAGATCCTACTCATATTCAAAAACACCTGATTTATTTATTCATCTTCCTCTCTTGCAGGGCATCGAGATGCATAATATCTGACCAAGGTGACATACCCCAATTCCAAATGTTATTCATTGCATTTGCAGGTCAGCCTCTTAGCCAACAAACTCAAACAGGGCAGATTAAATGAGATTTTGACGGGAGGATGAGCAAACGGGCTCCTTACATCCGCTGAAAGGCTTGTTCTCTCCCTCCTGCATGTATATCTGCTATCAGATCTGGGGGCTGCAGTTTGGATAGTGAATCTATAGCCTTGAGTGTAAAACTGTGATACGCCGTCTCTGTTTTCATGAATATGCACAAGATATTATTTATGGAAAGCTTGAGGATTCTGAGAAGCAGATCCAATTGATCACTAGTTAAGTCAGACAAGCCTTTTGCACTGTTGTTGTTTTGTTTTTTAAGAAATTGGCATCGTGGGGATTCAGCTAATTTCTCTCAGAATTGCAGACTGCCCTTGTGAAGTTATTTTCGTTATTTTTTCGAAGCATTTCTGTAAGTAATGAAAGCAAATGAACTGTCTCATGTTATTCTTGAGAGGCTTTTACCAGTGAAAACAACAAGGAGAATTTAGAGGGCCCTAAGAAGGTCTTGGTTGGTAATCAATACTAAGTAAATACATGGATACATAAATATCAACATAATATAAATATTAAGAAATAAAGCATCAGATCAACAAAACTAAACTGCATGATAACTGTTCTACATATACAGTTTACTGTATGTACATCCTTATAGTCAGTGTATTACATTCAGTAAGTTAGACGGCATTCGGCGTGATCCCAGAGTACCGGCAGGAAGCTAAGCGACGTACCGCTGTGGACGCCACGTTAGTTCAGATCAGAAAGTCACGCAATAACACAAACTAACTAACTAACCGGTCGATGCAGAGGTAGAGCAGCAAGTCCCGTGTTCTGAGAGGTAAAATAACTGTTTTGTGAATGGAGTCTGGTGGCTTTGAAGAGAGCGATATAACGGCTTCAGTTCCCCGTCAGATGGGTTGTCTGATGACGAGGTAAAGCAGTGAATATATAAAATAAAATCTGTAATACTGCCCTATAGTTTGCTGTGCTTTATGTTATTGCTCTGCTGATATGGTAGTGTCCCCTTCAGACCGTCTGACAGACACCGAACCCTGTCAGGGACTCTGGTCTCTGGATGAGACCAAGGTCATGAAAGAGAGAGAGAGAGAACTCTTCTGATCAGGCATACATCTCACCATCGTGTAGCTAACTGTTCACAGAAATGTGAAAGGAGATGAGTTATGAAAGGATTTGTCTCCCCTTCCTATGTCACATGCAGGTTCATTAGAATATTCTAATAGAAACCCAAAATACAAGTCTGAACCTGGAATTGAGCGTGACATGTCCCCTTTAACTTCACCACCTCCGATGAAGAGCAGCTCACAGCCGCTTCCCACGAGCTTTTCAGCGGGAAGCATCCTGGAGTCTGGAGACGGTCCCAAACGGAGCAAAGCAAAGCGACGGGGACGCAGAAACAGAGCTGCCGGTCTCATCATATTATAATATTATGACTTAATTCTCTAAATCTCAGATTATTCTGATTTTTTTCGAACAGTGGCCCTAATTCTCCGTTATAGTTGACGGACTAGAAATCCGCCTTTTGGTTTTATCTTATTCTCTCACTAATTCGCGGCTCTATTAGAGCAGCTTGTTTGATCAACATTATTGCAAGGGACAATTCAGTAGTCGCTGGATATCGGTAGGGACATGTCCGTCCCCCCGCCCAATTCTACATGCTTGAATAAAGGCGGCAAAACAATGACTGACAAAGAACAAAGGGATTAGGCTGGTATATGTAGTGAATGACTGATTGTCAGTGGGGACAGGTGAGCAGGAGGTCAGGTGACTGCCTGGCTAAACGAGAGACAGGTGAAACTAATCGAGGTGGGACGGACATCAAACACACAAAGGCAGGAAGTGAAGTGATCTGAAATGAGACGGGAGATTAGAAACAAATTAAAACAGGACACACGAAACATGAATGAATGAATGAATGAATGTGGTGGTAGTCTGTATTCAGCAGGTGGTGGTAGTCTGTATTCATCATTCAAACAGGAAGACCGAGGATGGCGGATATACAAGCCGTTGTTATGATACGTTCATGAAACAAAGCAGCGTCTGCCGACCGTTTTCGCACCGCTCTCACTCACCGCTTAGCTTCATTCCAGATGTTCATGTTGCTGTGAAAATATCTGTATTGATCAGATGTGATGAAGATGAACAAGAAGAGCCTTCTGTGTTTGTCCTCTTGACTGTACTCGTTGTCTCGCTTTCCTCACTTCCGTTTCTCTTCTCGTGCACTGATTGGTTTAAGCTGAACCGTCAATCACAGTGATGTCTGTCACCGTCGGGCGCCGCCACCGATTCAACGTGCTGAAAAACCTCCGCCACGGGCAGACTAGAGCCGACGGATGCTCATCGACGGCACCAAACTGTCCTTGGTGTGTCAGGACATTTAAATGGGATAGTGGTAAACATCACAGCCTTCTCGTGAACGTGATATCTCAGGAACACCTGGAGGGAATATCTTCAAATTTGGCACAAACGTCCACTTGGGCTCGAGTATGAACTGATTGGAATTTGGTGGTCAAAGGTCAAAAGTCAAGGTCACTGTGATCTCAAAAATGTTTTTGCCCATAAGTCAATAATTCATGGATGTAAACTGACACTTGACTGGTTGGTGGAGGCGAATAACCACGAGGTGGTAGTTCTAGTGTATGATCGTTCTTGCTTGCAGGGTTGTAAATGTTGCACCCTTAAACAGACGCGACTCCGTCTTCCGTTTGGCAACTTTATTCTTCCCAGTTCTGCATTGAGTTTATCTTTACACGAAGCAATCACAACATCAGTAAACCTGCCCGTTCACTCAACGTGACTCAACTCATCGCTACTGCGCTGACTGATGACATCACATCACTCTGAACTACGGCCTCTCGGTAATAACATAAATCAGATAATATACATCATATTTGCAAAAATCAAAATACAATGAGATTAGAACACATTTCTTTTAGAGAACTTAAATGTATTTCAGGTCAATACAATGTAAATTATAAAATATTTCTAGGTTGCAACATAAACATTCTACATCCCCTCAAATTCAATCATCCTTGGTTCGGTAGGAGAGTTGAGCTGTGTTCAAGAGCGCTATAAAAATCAGAACATCACAGTCTGAGTCGTGTTTATTTTCAGTCTTACGTGTGAGGGTTGAATCTACCTGTGGTCTCTGTTCGCTGCTTCGTTAGTCTGATTTTGCAGAGAGGTGAAGTGTTGATGATTCACCATGAGAGCGGGTCACATCTTTGTCTACCACAAGCCTGCTTTAATGAACCGATGCAAAAACCCTCCTGCCAGGTCACAATCTGGAGTGCCAGGAAATGTTCTCCGTGCCGCTTTCTGTGTTTACAATAAATCATGAGGAGGATCAGTTTTCTTTTTATCGCCTTGGTTTTGTAGCAGGAAGCATTCCACATGTGATAGAAGTTCAACACTGTACAATAAATTCACCTTCAAACCAAAGCAGACAAGAAAAAAAAAGCTTTGGACATGGTTGAAGTGTGGAGGCCAGAGGCAGTGATCACATCATATGTGACCAGATATGGATTTTCATTTCAATGCCAGTGGTAAACGGGGTGAAACTGCAGCTATTCCACTGACTAACCTCACATCAATACAGCAGAGGCCCATTCTATGCCCCAGAATTGTTGGAAAATTGAATGTTGAATAGAAGCTTTTCTTACGGCGCAGAATCCGATGAAAGAGTACGACTGCCTCCAATCCAAATTCACAAAACCCTTTGATGTTTGTTGGAATAATTTTATGCCTACTTCTCATTTTCCATTTTATGCTTTGCTTTTGAATTTTGATTGCGACTACAGGCACTTTTCAATTGATATGCATTATGAACTCTGTAATAATTCAAAGGCCTTTGTTGAGGAACAAACATGTCATTTGTCCTCAAAATGAATTTTACGACTTATTGTGTAACCGTGCACCTTTTGGCGAGTTCAGAGAGAGTCGCTGCCAGACGATTTGTACTTTCAGTTTCACGAAGCAACTTTGTGTTTAATTTCACCGTTGAAATGAAATGTCTTGTTTGTTGGTGTTTTTGCAGTGTTCTTGTCTGTTATTGCATGTACATTCACGCTTCAGCAGCCATTGTATGGCACGCGTGTGTGTGTGTGTCTGTGTATTTATGGATGCGTGATTGCCTGCTCAAATTTGGCGTTTGGTGGCCCGTTCCTTCGAGGGATGGGCGAAACTTGAGAGGCTGCCTAAAATACTGTGCAGTAATTGGAATTGCTTTATCTTCAGTCTCATCAATTAATGTGCAATTTTCCATTTAATCACTAACACGCTCACTGCATTTGCAATTAAAATGAGGACTGATAACAGAGAAGATGCCTTTCAGCTGATACCAGTTGGAATGAGAACAGAAACCAGGAGACGCAATCAGTACACAAAATGACTCGCAGAGACATGCACATGGCACACAAACAAGTGTGAACACACACAGTGCAAACAGTCATGCTCATACAGTGCCGCAACTGAATACACACACACACACATGCATACACACAGCTAACACAAGCACAGTATGACATGATAAAACATGCAGATTTGTGGCTAAAACCCCAAATTACAACTTGTCAGTGATGAAACTAAACCGGCATTTAACATCAAAATGTTGGCAGCGGCGGTGGAATCGGATGCCACTCAAAAAAAACGAGGAGGGTCTCAGCCAGTTGTCTTGTCTGTGACGGGAAAGTCAGAGACACTGCCAGGGTCTGGGTCTCAGTAGGGGATGAGCTCAGTGGCGGGGAACATCTGACACGTATTGTCCTGATTCTGAAGAGAGGGATGTTTGCATCTCTTCCTGTTTGGCAGCAGGAACCTGAAAACTACCCACAGAGAGTGTTTTTATTTGCAGGGCTCAACACACAGATGTGTGAAACTAAGAGAAGGATACGGCAGAGGTTTTATAGTGCTGCGTAATACTGTTGTAGTCGTGTTCATTGTTGCCAGAATTAACCACACACCCATTAATGTTCCCGTATTATTCCTATGTAGTGTGTCTGTGGATGATATCAGTGTATGATATTCCTTTAATAGTATTTCTAGGATCCTTGCATGACATTCTTGTAAAAACAAAAAGAGATTATTAAAGTTCTTTTTCATCTTTCCATAACCTCACAACTCATATCGCAAATCCTCGGCTCCAGTGGTCAGGCAGATTGACTGCACATCTGTATTTCCCGATGCGGTAGCTCTGAAAGAGGATGTAGCAACCAGTGCAGAGATTTTGCACGGATGTTCCAGTTGCATTTCACTAGTTTATAATCAAGCGTTTCCCTCCACGTCAATACCGTTCAGTCCAGGTGCACCAGTCCATTGCAGTATGCTGCCTGCCTTTCATGACCACACAATGCTCTATGTGGCATTTTTTCCAATAAGTCCAGTGGCTCAAGGTAACCAGCAGACATTCAGACTTTGAAGATGTGTTGATCTGGTTATTGGTGAGATCAGGGCTTATATTTGATATAAAACAAGGTTTAATAAAGTTTAAACTCACATTTATCCAGACACCCTTTCCCCGCCTCGGGTCAAATAGTTAATTTACAGCACATTTTCATGCAGCGTATACACATAGGTTATGTGTAGCTTCAGGATGGAGCGCCTGCTGTGCTTGCCTATAGTACGTTGGGGTGATGGTAGGGGGTCTATGTGTGTGTGTGTGTGTGTGTAACGTACCCCTGAACCAATTAGCTCACTTCAGTGGGGGTGTCAGCGATGGTTACAGCGGTGTTCCACAGGGTACAACCCTCAGCCCTGTGGGGTCCCGGCCAATAGCAATTAGCCCACCAACAAGAGCCCTAATTAGCTCTCTTGATTGGCTTGGTAACAGCGCAACAACAACACCATGCAGCCAACACATAGAGACGACCAAGGTGACTCCACCAAGATCAGCATTGCTTTAAAGCCAGCTGTACTGTAATTAGCAAACAAGCATGGCTGTCTGTAATTGGTAAACAAGTAGTCGGGTTTGTTTGCGGTGTCATTATGAACCTGCTGGTTTGTAAAGTATTTCTGTAAAGGGCTCCATGATTGAGTCTGTGTTGCTTTGTTTTCTTTCTGCTTGGCAGCATTGTTAGATCACTCAGTATTAATACATCATCCCGGCTGACTGTCGGCTCTATGCAATACATGCAGAGGGAGACCGAGGGGGAGATAGAGCAAAGAAATAAATTAGTAAATGGAGAAGGAGGGAAAGAAGTGTGAGAGGGAAGAGTGAGATGTTGCGTGAGAATCCCATCTCCTATTATTTAATCATAGCAGCACCTGGTGGCTGCGGCTGTAATAGAATTCACAATCACTGCTCGCACTGGATTTATGTTTTCTCTTTTTCTTTCTGTTTCTTTCCCAGTCTAAATGTGAAGCTATCCCATGATGCAACATGTGTCCCCAGCACCTGCAGTGACAATGATGGCCACCCAGAGCGTTCCTCCACCATCGTACCAGGAGAGCCAACAGGTCAGAGGTTTCATCAGACTTCACACTCGACACACGATAGCGCCTCAGGAATGAATGTTAACGGCCCTGAAAACCTGTGTTTGCAGGTTCTTACTTTGTGTTATATGTGGGAGATACTAAATTGCATGTACAGGAAACGTTCAGACTCTATGGTCGTATTAAAGTAATATTACAGTGATACCAAAACAGATACAAGTTACGATAACTCTCTATGACGTCCATGTCTATAATGCATTATGAACATACTTGCACTGTGTTTTAATCTCCTTATAACACTGTATAATTATAGTTATAAGCACTCATAAATATTCATAATGCTTTGTAACAATAATAATAACACATTATAAAGCAAAGTATCATAATACTTATGATCGCTGCTCACTCATTAACATTTTCTTTTTTTGCGAGGATCATAGTGCATTATAATTCACATGGTTGTAATAGTTAATGTGACACTGTTTTGTGTTGTTCTTGCAGAGATTTGATGTATTTTTCAGTTATATAGTGCTATAACCAGATTATAACACATTACAGACATGGGTGTCATAGAAAGTGTTCATATGATATCTTACAAAAAAGTTATTCCTCCTTTTTTGTTCATTTTCAAAATACACTTGTGTCTTTACAGGAAACAACTTCCTTAGATTTAGACAACAAAACTACGTAGTTAGGTTTAGGAAAAGATGGTGGTTTGGCTAAAAATAACTCCGGAAGTGGCGTTAACTTAATGCATAAATCAACGCTGACTTCTGGTTTCACACGGGACTCGAACGCAGGAGTCCTGGGTGAAAGTCTGATATTTTTAGACCCACTCATCCACCCTGACTTCCTCCCTATGCGGCGTTCACCGCTCTCTCTATTCCCTGGTTCACAATTATGTGGATTAAACTCAAATTCATTTTGTGGGATTTCTATAAGAATGACAGTGCATTATTTTTTGTAGGTAAAGCTATGAACTGTGTGAGACCAGCCTGCACAGGCACCCATATTTGATGTGTAATAATAATAATAATAATAATAAACAACAATGTCTTCCTTTTTTTCATTTGCTGTCCAAAAATATATAGTGTGTCATCTTCCATAGTGACGTAACTAATGTCTCCTGTGAGGTTTAACATCCTTTTAGCCGATCCCAGCTGACATTGGGTGAAGGCGGGTTCACCCTAGACAGGTCTCCAGACTATCACAGGCTGACACACAGAGACAGACAACCAGTCACCTCACATTCACACCTACGGGACATTTAGAGTCAACAATGAACCTGCATGTCTTTGGACTGTGGGAGGAAACTGGAGAACCCGGAGAGAACCCACGCTAACACGGGGAGAACATGCAAACTCCGCACAGAAGGACCCCAAGCCGGGTTTGAACGAGGTGACAGTGCTAACCGCTGCACCTCCGTGCCGCCCTGTTATTAAATCCAATACCTGAAATCCAAATACTGATATTATTTAGGAGGAGCAGTGCTGCGTAAAACCTTCCAATCCCGGATACAGAGCGTATGAACAGCTCCACAGCTGCACGGTCTCTGAGATCCCAAACAGAAGTCTCTGTAGGAATATTAAAATGATTTTTTCATGAGGTTGAATTGCATTGTATAATTAAAACAAGAGTGATACATCCTGTATGTCAAAGTGTAAGAATAAGAGGTCAAGCCCCGGCCTGCGGTGTTCAACACAACGCGTGCTGCTGTACCGGCAGGTCGGTGTAATTAACGGAGCCTTAACTGAGGCTGCATGGACCCAGGTTGTGTCTAACACCGCAGACCATCCCATGGAGGGGGGGGGGTAGAGCAGGTTCATCCGACCGCCTAACCCTCCTCCTCCTCGTCCTCCTCGTCCTCCTCGTCCACACCACCTCTGTCTGCTTTCGCCCAGAGGATTAGTGCCACGGGAGAACTCCCGAGCTGCAGTCGGCGCGCTCACAAAATGCAAATGAGAGCTAGTTAAGTGTGAAGAAGCTAATTTATTTCCCATTTGGTGCTGGGATTAAGACTTAAAGCTTCCTCCCACCCCACCTCCACTCAAAAAAAGAGGGGGGGGTTGTGAGATGGGGGTTGCTTGTTAGACTCATTTCCTCAGAGGGAATGATTGAGAGACGAAAGTGGGGTGGAAAGGGATGAAGAAGACAACGGATTGTGTTTGTAAAAGATGTCACTCCCCCCCCTCACCCTTACAGCACAAATAACAGCAAAACAACACATTGTGTCCGTGTTCAACCAGCAGCGCTGCTGTGCTTCTCCAGTGTGCATGCTTCAGCAGTGTGGCCGGTTGTGAACACACATTGTTAAGTTGCTAATTGAATATTTATCATTCAACAGGAATCTATATAAGACCTGAGCGTGCCTTGTTCAATTACTCAATCTATCCTATCTCATTCATTTTGGCTTTAACGGCTTCATTACGAGACTACTGACCTGTCAAGCAACAATGATTCATTCCAGCTACGTCCTCATTTATAGTCTGTCGGCGTCGGATGCATGTTGCACCTTATTGCTTTTGAAAAGTGATTAAAAAAAAAGGAGTTGGACCTCGAGCAGCTGTGTGCTCATTACAAGAAGTAGAAGAAGTCTGTTTAAGGGTTTTACATCGTTGATAAACCTGTTATTTCGGTCATGTGATTTTTGTGTTTTTTCCTGATTGACAGATGTTCAGTCTTTTATTTACTAGCTGGGAACCAAAGTAGCCGTTTCACTCTCCCCTGCCTCTACTCTTAAGTCCCTGGGCTTTTATTGTGAAAGGTAAGAATGGAAGGAGTGGATCTGGTTTGCGCTGCCTTCGTCAAGGTTGAAAGGAGTAAAAAAGTTTTCCGTCTTGGTTCGGATTACTGAGCCTCCGTGTTGTTGTTTCATAAATATAGGCGCAGTGGTCGATGCCTTTATTCGCGTAGCCGAGGTTCAGAAAGCACAGCCCTTTTTCGCCGCTAAATATTCACGTTATGTTTGAAAGTACTCGTGACAAAAAGCTAAAGAACCAACCTGAAAACCCAACTGAACAGTGAGAAAACAGTTTAACTATAAAGTCATTTTGTTCTTGTTTTCTGATTTCTTGTTTTCCCCAGATGACGGGCACCACTCAGCAGAACACCAAGACCCCGCAGGTCCACATCCCAGCAGCCTCTGCAGCAGGAAATACCTCTGTCAGTGTGACCCTTGACCCCCAGGCCCAGCTTGAGTCTGACAAGAGGGCTGTTTACAGGTTGGTTCAGTCTGCCATGAAGAGGTTCATGTGTCATTATACGTCTGTCTTGCGGTGAATGATGCACAGCCATGAACCGGTAATCACAATACATTTTACTATTTGTCTTACTAGTTGTGGCGATGTGCATCATTCTGACCTTCACTTTCCCTTCACTTGTTTTTCCTTTGAGATAATTATTGCGTTTTCTCTCTCTCCACCATGCTGGCTTTAAGAAATTGTACTAAATTGACATGCTACTTGTGATGGAGGCCACGAGCACTAGTGTTGTCTTTGATTAGCATGTTCTCTTAAACTAACCATGACTTAAAAGCTTTTGAAAATTGTACTTGAAGGGTGCCTCCTTCAGTTTTCACTTAGTGTCGTTCATAAACCAAAGAGCACCTTCAGTAAATGCTTTCAGTCATCAAAGGCGAGCAGAAGCACCCTCAATTTCCTTTTCTTTGGATTTAATTGACTTTAAAATAAGCTTTTGATATACTGGCAATAGTCAGGCTGTTTCTCTGACTCCTGCACCGTGTATACTGGGATCGGCTCTACAGCCTCTTATGACTCTGATTAGTAGGGGAGACAATGAATGAATGCAAACATGAATAAAAGCCTTCCAGTCATCGCATCGGGCGACACGGACTCACTCTCAACTCGTTAAATACGGCAGCTTGGTCAGTGGCCGTTAGAGCTTCGGCTGCTCTAATGCACACCTCATAGTCTGTGATGAGACAGTTCTTGGGCTCTGTTGAACTTCTGATAGGTGAAGGCACATTCATATACAGTATGTGTCACCACACTGAAAATACTTTAGTTGACAAGCTTGAAATCCATTTTTAAATCTATATTTTTTAGTGAAATTTAGGTTTATAATCACATGGGTTAGCATGCATGCACATATACTGTACATGTGTATGCCCATGTAAATGGTATTTCTATATCTCTGCATATACAAACCCCTTAATTTATTTGTTTATTTAATTTATTATTATTATTATTATTATTATTATTAATTTTTCTCTTTGTATTATTATTTTTTTTTAATTATTTTATTCTATTCTTTTTTATTTTCTTTCAATTTTGAATGCTGTTGTTTTCTCTAGTGAACTTATTGTGTTTGTTTCTAAGCTCAACTACTTAAAAATTGGTTTATAAACTATTGGAATTACAAACTGTAAATTGAATATACAAAAACAACCTCAAAAAAAAGGGGAAAAGAAGGAATTTAGGTTTATAATCGGGCTCGTTACGGTGGTTTGGGCTTGAGTTAGGCTTGGGCAGAAACTATGTGGGTTCATGCAGGGTCGGGCCTGATTTTTGTGCATTTCAAGGGACTCCGACCTCGAAGACGTGGAGTTTATCGGTCTTTATACAACACTTCACCTGACTTCCTACTTTGCATAACCACACCACGTCTGTGTAGAGCGTCTTAGATTGAAG
>CAKAOH010019269.1:0-28344 GCA_916701665.1 Sebastiscus tertius
GGAGACTTTGACCAATCACAGGTCATTTCATCGACAGAGCGTTCCTATTGGCTGTGCTCCGGTCATGTGACCAGAACTTGGCGTTCCTTCACCAGATTTCACAATGGCGGCGGTGTCACAAACTTTCTCATTATTACAGCTAAACCGTGCACTACAAGATGATTCTGAAAACATCGGAGGAGAGAAATAGGCATTAACGTAACATGATATTGATTCATATTTGATCGGCGTGGCCTAATACGGCCGTTTGGTCGGAGTTCGCGAGTGATTGACAGCCGGCTCTCATAGACAGCAGATGGGCAGCGGACCTCAGATCAGCTCTTACTGCTTGTTTTCCTCCGGTATGTGAAATCTTGCAGATGCCGTTAGGAGCACCGGAGGACACAGAGGCACATGATTTCAGGTCACATGTTGTACCACCATGTACTACTGTCAGGATATAGCGACCGTTTTATAGAAATAACTTTTTTTAATCATATTTGCTCCGATCTCGCCTACTTCAGCTTTAATATAGCAGCAAACAACTATTTGCTATGTAAAGATATAGAGGAGTAAAGTCTACCTGAGCAGAGAATGAAGTCACTCTCCCTCTGTGTGTATTGTAATCCGAGCTTCTCTGTGCTTTGTTGACATTGCCGGACCGGGTGCACCTGCTTTTAGTGCATCGTTGTGCATGCGAGTGTGCCCCACTGGCTAGCTTATGGCTCTGATACGGCAGTTACAGCTGAAAACGCCGTCTCGACCAGCGGCGCCGTCGGTGAAGCATAGCGCTCATCCTCTGGCCCCCTCTCGGATTAATACTTTTAGCTCAGTCAGCAGTGTTGCATTTGTTTGCACCGTTAGCACCATTAGCTACGATCCACCGGCTCCGCCGCTGCCATATTGAAGGCCGTGCGGAGGCAATAGAACTGCTCCCACTCTCGCATTTAGCACCTTTAACTGTTTCTCTTTTATATTCAGTGTAGACCTTTGTCTTCTTTTATTCCCTTATTTCTTCATCATCCCCTCCTCTTTCAGTCGGTACACTCATATTTCTATTTAGAAACCGTTGCTGCCTAAGCAGAGCCAATATCGCCTCATTCTCAGGATCTCCGACAGCCTGACTGTCTAAACTGGCCATTACAATAAAATAAGTAAAAAGAGAAAGGAAGTTGATGTTTAGAGAATAATAATCTGGCGATGAACATGTTGCGTCTCTCCCTCCCCCGCCTCTCATGCCCGGCAGTCTCTCTTACTGTATTTTGCTTCTCTTTTTTTTTTGCTCAATAGCTGTTTTCCCTATTGCCAACACATTCCTTCCACCTCCATGTCTTCCGTGTAAGAAAAGGCCGCAGCCAATTACTCTGTGAAAGGGGTCAAACTCAAGTCAAACACTAGTCCTCCCACTCTCACTCAACCCCCACCACCCCCAAAACTCTATATTGGCCTTTTCCTTTATCCCAGTGGGGTCAAACATTACACCGTCGCTATCAAAGAGGATCACACCAGCAGCCAGTAACATGTCAGGTCGAGCCCTCGCTTTCTTGCTTCCACTTCCTCTCCTCCCCCTCTTCTTTTTCTCTATTCTGTGTTCGTCTTCCCCGTGTTATCCTTATCATAATGGAGGGATTAAATAATGTATTAAGCTGAGCTATATTGCGGATGTCCAGGGGATGTCACGCAGTGGCTTAAACATCGCCCCTATGAATGAATGTTTTAAAAGGGTAAAGGATTCCTAAAATCCCAGAGACACCCTGCCAGTTTAGGGAGCGCGGATAAGTCCAAAGGGCAGAAGACAATTAAACCTGAGGATTTGATCCCTGTAGCCGAGGCAGGTTGGGGAGGGAGAGAGAGACTGGGTGATAGACACAGGAAGGTAGACGGAGAGAAGAGAGGCGGTAACATATTGGCAGAAGAGGAGACAGACTGACAGGCAGACTCAACAGGTTTCCTCTACACCTGGCAACACTGTAAAATGCATTTCATATCCAGAGGTGATTTAGCTGGATTATATTTACACATGGGAATAAACGAGGTCTCTATGCTATAAATACTGCAGTTTCAGTTGTCCCGCCAAACCGGTGTCAACTTCCTCTTGTTTAATTTACATCTTTTCAGATTGACAGGAAACATAGGCATGCTGGTCATAAATGTTTTACAAGTAACAATTTAAATATCTCCCTGCCACCTGTTAGTTTTGCTTGTGCTACCTGGTTATCCTCACACAAAGTTGATTTCCCATTCATCTCTATACACAGGCCAATAGGTTTCTGGACAATATTTGTCATTGTTTTGTGTTGTTAATTGATTTTCAATAATAAATATATACATACATTTGCATAAAGCAGCACATTTGCCGACTCCCATGTTGATAAGACTACTAAATACTTGACAAATCTCCCTTTAAGGTACATTTTGAACAGATAAAAAATGTGTGATTAATTTGCCATTAATCACGATTAAATATGTTAAAGGTCCCATATCGTGCTCATTTTCAGGTTCATACTTGTATTTTGTGTTTCTTCTAGAACATGTTTACACGCTGTAATGTTAAAAAAAACCCTTTATTTTCCTCATACTGTCTGTCTGAATATACCTATATTTACCCTCTGTCTGAAACGCTCCGTTTTAGTGCATTTTAACGGAATTGCAACGGAATTGCGTTGCTAGGCAACAGTTTGGGTCCATGTTTCCTTCCTGTCAGCTAATGTCATTCACATCCACTGCAACAGGAAATAAACTGAGACACATTTAGAATGTTTACATTTAAAACCGTGTAATGGTCTAAATATTGTATATTTGTGACATCACAAATGGACAGAAATCTTGATGGCTTGTTTCAAACGCAAAATTTCTGAATACGGGCTGTGTGTATTTCTCCATATATTGAAAGTTTTGATAGTTTAACAGTAGTTATGTAGCACTTAAACCTGCTTTATAATATAAAAGACCTAAAAACCTATTTTTTTACAATATGGGACCTTTAATTGATTGACAGCCCTACTGTGTGACTAAACAACACTACAGCAATGCTAGCAGCTCTGTGAGGCTATACTTCGGCACAGCGGTGCTTCAAGCTAAATGCTAACGTCGGCATGCTATCATAGCAGTGACAACGCTAACATGTTGATGTTAGGCAGATATAATGTTAACCACGTTCACTATCTTAGTTTAGCGTGTTAGCATGCTAACATTTGTTAATTAGGTATAACCACAAAGTACAGTTGAGGCTGATGGGGATGTTAGTTCTACGGTTTGACCTGATCATAGCAGTAAATAAGAAGGTTTACCAAGAGTTATTAGAATCCATTCTGAGTGGAACATGAATGTCTGCACCAAATTGCATGGCAGTCCATCTAATAGTTGAGGAGTAATTTCACTCAAAATCATAAATGTCAACCTCGTAGTGGTACTAGAGGACAAGTCAGATGATCACAAAGTCAGTAGGATTCATCCTCTGATATAAATATCTGTCGAAAACAGACTGACATTGCCTCCCTGGAGTCATGCCGCATATCAAGACTTAAAAAATGTGATATTTTAGAGTTTAATTGCAGTCATGTACAAGTCAATGCAGCTGTGGATCAATACTGTGAGACACACTGATAAAGAGACAGACAAAGTGGAGACAAGAAAGTCTCAGAAATGTCCCCCGGAGTGTAGTAGGAATACTTAGAATGTTTTAATAATAGGGTGCAAAAGGTCATCTCCTCTTTTTTGTCCTCTTGTCTCCTGATGATCATTGAGGGAACAAAACGACCGGCAGACTAAGAGAATAAATCCCCGCGGAGCCAGAGACACATACAATGGAAGGAAAGACGGCACATGTTTCATAACTACCATCACGGATTGTTTTTGTACCACAGAAAAAGCTTGTTTTGAACTGCGTCTTGGTTAATTAGTGATCGTATCAAGAGTCGAGAGACCTGACCTGTGCCTCAGCGTTTTAGAAAATGACACAAAAGAGATGTAAAAAGGTTTGATCTTATTGTTCATTTAACACGTTAATGAGGTGAAATTAGATTTTTTTAAAATAGGCTTTTACTCATCATGACTGACAAGACAGTAGAAGATCACATAAAAGACGTCGATGTCTTTGAGCATAATAAACTAAAAGGTACTACAGTAATTCATTCAACCCTTTTTTATCATTATAAAAAGAGTAAAACATGTCTGAGCATCCAAATGATAGTTTTAATATCATAATGATGGCAGTTTGAGAAAATCAGAACCTTTATTTCCATGACATATGCGCAGTAATAAAAGCATCTTATTCATTATGAGGAAATTGACTTGAATCTTGGCCCATTTTCTAGCTTTGAGTATTAACTCACATACAATAAATGTATTGTAAGCGTAGAAATGACGCATGAATTGAATTAAGTTCAAGGTGAATTTAGCCTCTTTAGGCAAATCACCAAACGATGTCATGTTAAATCATCTCTCCGCTGTTTTTCCCATCGAAACACTCCGCACCTCGCGCTGTACCGACATGAATTCATTCCTTTAACTTGAGTTTCAAATGTGGCATTAAATTGCCCTTTTTAGTTCTGGAGTGGTATGAGTGTCTCGTGGGAATTTATGTTAATAGTTTATATGTTAATATTTGTTTTGCTGTCAGCGAATGAATAATGCAGAGAAGCTGAAGTGAGGATTGGCACACACACTGCTGTGTTTTCATTGCTGGATTCGTAATGATTGTTCTCTGAAGGCTTTTTATTCCTCCCGTTGTGGCCTTTGTTTTTTTTTGGGGGGGGGTTCAGTATTGCCATTAATACGGCTGTTAGCTGCATCACTAATTCATACACACACACATACAAAAGCACATATGTGGGCACACTCTTATGCAATCCTACATGCACATTAGTTTTATGGAAATAGTGTTTGTATAAAAAATATCACTGCATCATTCTCTGTTTCTCATTTAAACAGGCGGATCCAAAAGCATAATGGATATGAAGCTTGGAGGTTCAACCACCAAACAACATTTTTTTTGCATAACACACAGAAACACACACTACACCGGTAGGTTAGATGTGTCCACATGTACGTATGAATGCTACAGCTACCGGGCAGATCAAAGCGTGCGGCAAACAATCGGAGCTTGATTGTAATTTTGTGTTAATTTCCATAATCACTGTTATAATAACATGCTGCTAATTCTGTATACTTTGGCCCTTTGTGCTGCAATTAAGGGCAACAATGGTGATTACCATAATCACGTTTGAAAATACACTGGCCTCAATACTTCACATTTATGCATTCGGTGCACTATTTTTTACACTGCAAAATGCATTCCAAGCTGCCTGCAATGTGAAGGATATATCTGATATATCTGAGGCCTCGATGACATTTCAGTCAGGACTTAACATGTAGGTCTAAGGCTCCGTTCAGACCTGGTGTTAACATGCGTCCTCAGTGATCGGATCACAAGTGGACAGCTTTGAGTACGTCTGTTCACGCCTGGCATTAGAATGCGTCTCCACGTGCGTCTTCGTCTCTGATCTCACTTCCCCGCTCTACATGCAAATAAACACGTAGTAAACACACGGCTGATACAGCAGATGTTGTGACGTAATACTACATGAATGTCAGTAGTAATATCCTACGTATTTGTGAATTCTGGTACATTGTATTAACATCATAATAAAAGGTTATTGTACCGGTGGTCCCCGGGGACCTCAGCGACGCTGACACAGCGGGGTACGGCGCTCCAGAGAGCCGGGGAGGACAGAGAACAGGCGGGCGGGCGGTCGGGTGTCAGCTCCGTGCAAAGCGGCAGAACAAAAACATCTCTGACAGTATGATAATAATGCACTTTGCGTGCCTAGTCTGATAGTCTGTAGCCTACAAACAAGATATATTTTAATAAAATACAGTTGTAGCGACAGGATACAGTAGAGCACGGAGGACGTTTCCATGCTGATAAGCGCCCGTGTCTGCCTGTTTGTCCACCTGAGGGGCGCGGTGATACCACGGATCCCAGCGGGACATCAGATGAGTAGGCGGTCCTTAATCTGGCCCAGGACTCATTCGCGTACACACTGCTAAAAGAATGTGCTCATATGTGGCTCAGACCACCACTGAATGTGATCTGAAAGATCCAATATCAATGCGTCCTCAATGTGTCTTGAGTGTGTTCACACCTGTACTTAAAGCTGTCCACTTGTGATCGGATCACTGATGTTTTATGCTAAATGCAGTACCTGTGAGGGATTCTGGACTGGATATTTGTCATTGTTTTGTGTTAATTGATTTCCAATAATAAATATATTCATACATTTGTGTAAAGCAGGCATATTTGACCACTCCCATGTTGATAAGAGTATTAAATACTTGACAAATCTCCCTTTAAGGTGCATTCTGAACAGATAAAAAAATGTCTGATTAATCGCTATTAATCATGGACAATCATGCAATTAATCGTGATTAAAAATTTAAACTATTGACAGCCCTAATATATTGTAAAGATAGGAAATGATGCATTCAAAGTTTTATTTGTCACAGTAATATGTGCTAAAGGGATTAGAAAAAAAATGTACAAAAGGAAAAAATACAAATTAAAGTCAACGATAAGTTAAATGTACACGTATCATAAGTTCAAATACGCAATGTGCGGGAAAGCGCAAAGGATTCACTGAAGACTGTTAGACATCATATGCATGCACACATGCACTTTCTAACATATTTAAATTAAAAGAAATTATATCAAGCCTCATTAGAACAGCTCAAAAGATAAATGTTGACAGAGGTCGCACGAGCGAAACTTCACCACAAAGTGTTTTAGGTAGATCAAAAGACACAAATTCACTTAAAACACAATAAAAACAAGGACGATTGCGTTACATATGTAAATATGTGCATTATATTATTTATCCACTAAGGAATAAGCAAGGCAAATAAACTGCCATTCAACTTAATTGCAGCTTTACAGCCAGAACATAAGGCAGCATATCACCCAGCATATTATGTGTTGTGACTGACCACTGCAGCCACATTCAAGTTTGATAGATCTTTGTCTAATGAGGACAGACTATTTTTGACCTGTGAGCTTGTTCTAGACTCAGTTGAGTACCGTAAATAAACACTTATTAGCACACTTATTTTTAATTAACTGGGCTCAAAAACAATAATTAGCATATGATTTTTATTAATATGGAAGTGGGCCAACAGCATCACTCATTAAGTAAACGGATTGCTGACTTGTTTGCTGTTCTCGGTCTGATTTGATATGGCATGATAGACAAGGTTAAATATGCAAATGACGAGCTGCTACCACTTCCGACTGAAAGAAAACAAGTGAAAGAAAGGCATACTGATGTGTTGATGTTTACAGTCTCCTTAAACTTAAAAACTTTAAAGTACATGCTTACATAAGAGGAACTCTAGAAAATAATCCTTTATTATTAGCAGTCAAGGTTGTCAGCTATACGGTATTTGAACTTGTGACATCGGCAGTAAAAAGTGCTTTTTGCTGCTCTGCGTGGTGCCTCAGCTCTTTTCCCCTTTTTCACAATTTAGTTAAATTAGGTTTTTAACAAAAAAAAAAGCTAATAGATTGCTGTAATTCAAGAATACCCCCCATATCTCTCTTACAGCTGAGGCAATTATAGGGGACACTGCTTAATCAGCTGAATTCTAGAGGCCTGCAAGGATATTATCAGGTTGACTTATGCCCCCAATCCTATAGCTGTATACCACTAAAAGTAGAAATTATATTGTCTCAGACCAATGATAAAGGGCAGCGTCTCAAGGAAGGAGAGTTAGATAAAATAGTCTGAAGATGGGATGGGAATTTGCAAATGGGATTAAAAAAAAAACAGGAGGGTGTGAGGAATTAAAGTATTATTAGAAAAAAAGAAGTGAATTAGTAAGTCGTGATTGGTGTTTAAATAGAATGGATTCTCCATATGAGGTCTGTCGATTAGGGAAGCTTTAACGGGCCTGGACCCCGCAGGATTTATTCATTCCAATGGAATTGCCGCGATTAGAGGATCCACGCAAATGCTCCACGTAGAGCTCAAATTTGGTGAATTTATACTAGTTTGCTAACTGACCGTGGGTAAGCTCAGAGAGATTTATTTAAAATGTAAAACTGTCAGAGAGAGAGATTTTTTTTGGGTATTGACCAACGAGTTAGCTTACTTATGGTGCCTTCAAATGGGGTGTTATTGATAGGAAAAAGATGATATTACCAACGGCCTCATCTTTCTCCTCTGTCATTATGCCTTTGCATTTCCTGCATTATGTTACCCACTTGCTAACTCGCTAAATTTTTAGCCTCTGTGGCTTCTAGATGCTGACAGTAACGGTAATATTGCCGTCGCTTAGCAGCGGTGTTCTCACGACTTAACCTCTTGAACGCCAAGCATATTGAGTACACGACTTCCCATGATGTAAACACGAGCTCACGAGTTTCATTTGAAGGCACCATCTGTTCCGTCAGTCCTTTGTCTGTGCAACACTTACCTAATGTTGAATTTCTCCTTTTGGAAATCAGCCTTGCAAATGTTTGCACAAATGTACAGAATAAACCAATTATCTACATGTATTTACTTCAGTTTATCCATATTTGCTCAGAATATATTTGCTATACATGATTATAGCGCCGACAATATG
Source organism: Sebastiscus tertius (assembly GCA_916701665.1). Classification (NCBI taxonomy): domain Eukaryota; kingdom Metazoa; phylum Chordata; class Actinopteri; order Perciformes; family Sebastidae; genus Sebastiscus; species Sebastiscus tertius. The sequence goes on from CAKAOH010019269.1 coordinate 8,599, forward strand.
TAATACTGAACGTCTCCTGTGTGTGTGTGTGTGTGTGTGTGCAATTATGCAGCAATCATAAATAGACCCATCTTCTATTTATATGAGAAAAGCCTGAGAACCACATGACTGTATCTTAGCGTGTGGTATGTGTTTAACAATAGTCCTGTTTCACTGCAGACACATGCACAGGTGCACAATACCAGAATCCTGAAACTGAATCAGGTAAATGGGAATCAACCATTATTAATTTGATCATTTACAACTGTGCTTTTACTACTGTGACACGTCAATATGTCTTCTGTAAAAAAAAAGGCCTATTGTACAATTGTCCAATGGTACTATTGAAAAAAACAAACACATAAAGCACCCTGTGATAATGTAGTTCCCAGGCTTTTCTCATGGTTTCAGCTTGTAAAACTAGTTTGCTCACAGTAGTAGATAGTATTTTTGATACAGAGTTCTGCTGCTCTGTTTTTTTTCCCCTCTGTATTTTGCTCGTACTTACTGTACAAACATCCAGTGGTCCAATGGTGCTGTTGTATTCTCTCTCACGGTGTGCTTCTTAAAGGGACATTTCGCCACTTTTTATGTAGCAGTAAATTCCCCTGTGCATGCTATATTTAATGAGTTCTCCTCAGCAGCACTGCAGTGAGAGCTGTGCAGGCAGTGCATACATGTACCAGGATGCATTGCAGCAACTCCCTGTACCTCCTCAATCCTTCCGCCTCGCAGAGGTGGGCGTTTCAAACGCCGCTCTGTGTACGGATTTGATATTGTACAAACATATCAATATGCAACACTACCATATTATCAACCTAACTGGTAATCTGTTTTGGCATTGCGTATATTCTTTATGTTTTGATTGCACTTCATTTGCAGCTTACGGTTATCTAGTTTTGTTATAGTTTGCACCTACTCTAATGTTTATTTATTCTTATTTGCAATATTTGTATTTGCACTCTTTCAAATTTGTATTGCAAGAGCTGGAAAGCAATTTCCCTCGTGATGTAATAAAACTAGGGCCATCTATCGATTTAAAATAACGCATTATTATCACGTAAACTTTGACAGCCCTAAATAAAATGCAATGCATATTGGTTCTGAAGTAAAATGTGATTGACCTCTGCGTACGCCGCAGGTATGATTCTGCATGCATCTACAGGTGTACCTACAGCAATATTTGATAGTCATTAATGTGAAAATAAACAATTTATTTATCTAGAAAACAACTTTATTCAAACCAACACGTTACATTGTGTTATTCAATTTTCAAATAAATGTTTAGCATATTGTGCATCATACTTTGACACAAAGTCCAGATCAGTCAACAAGCTTCCAGGTAAAAGTGTCCATTTTTTTAGCAACATTAAGTTTTAGCAGCATTATTCCACAAATTCTTGCGTATCATATTCAAAGCTCGTCCGTTGCGTCGTCCACTTCAGCATGCCCTCTGAACTGACCATTGGGGGGGAGGGTATTTGGCTCTGATGCGATGTACGACACAAGATGATGCGGTTCGCTTTTCCGACTCTTTCCCCTTGTAGCACCAAGTCAAGAAAAGCAGCCAAACGATATTGTCTGCAGAGAGCACAAGACAGAGAAGAAGGTGGTTTATTTATCTGGAAGCTAACTTTACTAGTACTGAATATATACTGTAAGGTTAGCAGCTATTGTAAACATAAAACTGTGGTCATTGCTGGTGAAGACAACAAATAACGTCAGGGTGGCGATACTCTGGGCATCTTTTTACCAATATTATTGGGCAGTGGTTCCCAACCTACCTAAAAGCTGAGTGTATTAAATGAGTTAGACTTTCTTTAATGAATATAACTCGTCTGCTAAACGGCAACAAATATGGCTTGAATCAGAATGTTTTGTTCGATAAAAATGTTGTGAATTTTGGAAATGATTACATCTATCTTTTCCAATCAATTTAGGCTTTTGGACTTTACAACGCTCTGGAGTTACTGGAAATGTTTGGATCACAGGAGTCAAACAATCCTACGCAGCCACCACTAGAATCTAATTCTACTAATAGTATAATGCTGATATTATTAGCCTGATCTTTATCTGCAACTGTGCAGAAATATTGGCTTTAAACAGAATGTGGCTCACTAAGTAGCAACAAATATATCTTTTTATGTACAGACTTTTGTATAAATTATCCAGTGAGTGTATTATGATTTTAGTTATACATGTGCAAATCTAATTTTGAAAACCTCAGAGCAGACAAATCATGGCATACCCCCTGTGATATTTGGCGCCCCCTAAAGGAGAGCCCGGACCCCAGGTTGGGAACCACCGTTATAGGGCATTGTTGACAACAGCACATTTTGTGAGACTGAACAAAATAGTATATTGTTGTAAAAGGTGTTGAGAAAACCGCTAGTCCAACGTCGCCGTGTGTCACCACCCGAGACTTTAACGTTAGCTAACGTTACTTAGCGTTAGGTAACAAAAATATATCTAACTCAGAAAGATTGAAAATCAGCGAAATTTCCCTTTTAACCTTTGGTTCATTGTTAAATGCACTAAGTACTGTGTTTTTGCCCCAAGATATTTTTAAATGTACATATGCAGATGATTGTTAGTGTGTTTAGGATTATAGCAGCTACTGTGGGCGTGCTTCACCCATGAGGCAGAAGGCTCCTCATTTAGAATATGTATAAGAAATGAAAGAAAGCCTTTGTTTTGCATAGTGAGATTCCTTTGGTCTTTCTGAATCACTGAGGAAATAAAGGGGGAATAAATGGAACAAAATACATTGAATTTGTTTGATAAAATGCATACATTAATGGAGTGACGGGACTCATTTAAACACATAGGGGCCAGGTTTACTAAAGCTTTTGCGCCTGTTTTTCAGGCACAGATGTGACCCATTCTGCCCCAAACACACGCACTGTATTTATCAAGCAGACATGTTAGCAGAGGTTGGTCGTGTTTGCAGCTGGATTTTTACACGCTATTTGTGTATTTGTCAGGTTTGCAGCTCAGATGGGATTTACAGAAGCCGTAAGGAAAGTTGTAGTGACGGAAATAAACATGAAATTGTGGTTTATGTTCATCACATTTAAATTTGAACTTAACCATCAATGAACTGTAAAATTACGTCATGTGTGTTTGACTGTGTGTACATGCTAGTGTGTCTTTGCCCCTCCCTGTTCAGTGTGTGTACGGGTAGCGGTTCTGCAGGTTTTTTTCGTGCTGTGTATGAATATCTGTGTGTATGTGCTTGCTTGCGTGTGTGTGAGTGTGTGTAACTGTTTTTGATTGACGGCTTTGCGCTGGTGGGGTTGGTCCACTGCTGAGAGGAGACCACTGGAGGGGAGCAGAAATCAGCATGAAAGCAACAAATTACACACACAAACACATATTTCTACAGTTCCATACAGAACTCACAACTACACATATACATACAGGGGGGAAACAGGGGGAAAGAGAAAGCACTCACAAACACCCAGAGTTCCGACCCGATAAAATGTTTGCGTTCTACATCAAATACCCTTAATAATATGCATACCACACATAAACACATTTTAAACACACTCAGATGTGTAAAGTTCATAACAGGCACCACTTATAGTCTCTTTCAACCCTGAGGTCAAGGGTGCAATAATGATGTATGAAATACTCCCATTCAACTAGCTTCTACTCGACATTTAAAGGCACTCGACCAGCCCAGTTTAATTAGCTGATATACGTCATATAAGCCCGTACTATGCATTCATTCAAACTCTTCACAAGCTCAATGCAAGTATTTCTGTGACCCTTGTATTTTTTACCATTTGCTGCTTGTCATTCAGACTGATTGTGATACGGCTGTCATGGTGAAAGAATTTCCTTTTTGATAATGATTGGCTCAACAGCGTGATATTCGGTATAATTGCAACTTTTTTAAAAGAAAAACTAATTAAATAGTTGTTTATTGTTAAATGCAGAACACAGAAGGGCAACGAGGTGCAGCGTCTTGTTTTCAACCGAGGCGCTTTGGTTGCATCTAGTTGCTATGATACGGAATATCAAAACGTCAGGCACACGGTAGAGTACTTGTTCTGGATGAAGGGAAGGCTGAAGCACGTAGGGCGAGAGTTCGGATCCGTCAGTCTGTGTATTAATGTCTCCTGTATTGTTGTTGTTGTTTAGCACTTGTAGCCTACATGTAGGATGTGACGGTTGGTCATTGTGGAGTTTTACCCAAAGTAGAACATTTTTTAAATTCTCGGCGACCAGAAAGAAAACACCATACGTGCAGCGCTTGGTGCAGAATAGACGCTCAGCGCCTCGTCACGCAAAGCGTAAAAATGCGGCGCTCCCATTGCGAAGTATTCAAAAAAGAAAAATATTGAACATAGCGGTTGTTTGTGAATGGGTCTGTCATTGTTGTAATAACTGTGAGCCAGATACTTTACTCATATCTGTACAATTGTACTTTGTATTTTCCCTAATTTGCCACTAACTTTGCCTATTTGCCACTAACTAAGGATTCATTTGATTTCTTCTGTTAATGCATTTTGCCTAATTCGACTGTAGGACTAAGGATGATGTATGTTTAACTGATTTTAAATACATCCAGTGTGTTTTGGGGCTATATAAATAAATCTATTAAAGTTGTCTGTACAGTAAATATCAAACAACTATACGCCGCTGGTTAGCTTAACACAAAGAGGTGGAATAGGCGACCGGCACCTCATCAACACATTATATATTTTTTGTTTTAATCCTTACAAACATCAAAGTGTAAAAATGACAATTTGCTGTTTTATGGAAGATTAATTGCCGGGTTGTTTATTGGGTGGGAACTGTTGCCAGGCAACCAGCAGCAGGCTGATTTAGTTAACTTTGGACTAGGGGTGTCGCGATACATGAGTATTGACGATAACCGTGATATTTAAAAATTAAATATTGATATCATGTTAATATATCGTGTGAATAACCCAGCACTTCTTAAATCATTTTATACATACGTTTATGTTTACAGACTCTCTCTCCTCCTCCCTACACTTGGATTTTTAGTGTAATTAATTTGCCAAAAAAAGAGACAAAATGCACAATAAACAAAGTTAAAGATGAATTTGACTGATACCATTTTTTTTTCTCTAGATATCACGATTATGTCGTTATTGTGAATTCTTTTCATGTAGTGAAAGTCTGGTTTTGTGGCTGCCCTACTTCAGACAGAGTATTTGTTTCCCCCCGTTTTCAGTCTTTAATGCCAAGTCAACGTAATCTAAGCTAAACAGCTGCTGGCTCCAGCTTCATATTTACTGTATAGGAACGAGAGTGGTATTAATCGTCTCATCGAACTTTTGGTAAGAAAGCAAAAAGAATTCACAAAATGTCCAACTACTCCTTGAAGATGTAACACGCTGTAGTTCATCAACTCATCAGAAATTTGATGAAAAACTGGGGAAAAAAATCTTCTGAGATTCCGTTTCAGCATTGCTCTCCAGAGTATTTTTTTAACAAAGATATTTTTAATTTCTGCAGAAAACCCTTCATGTGTGAACTCAGTTTTGGGGGTGTGTTTTTCTCTTTGAGATATTCATTAGGAACAAAGCCTGTAATTTGCATTTATGATATCTTTTATCATTTATGGTAATGAATACCCACACAGGTTCACAACCCGTATCTTTCCATCATTTTCCTCTACGACGACACAACAACAACAACATTACATGAGTGACAGCTCTGTGACCAGACATTTATCTCCAAGTGACACTTTTCTCATGCCGAAGTTGTTGCTATGGAGATTCTAAATAATGTGGGATATTTAGTTTGTCCCTGTAGCTGTATATGTATGTGTGTCATCGCGTTTAAGCCTATACTGTATGCATGCGTGGGAGCTTTAGTGTTTTCATTGCCGTTAGTGTGCATGTGAGAATGTGAGCGATGTGGAAGCATAATGCAGTATTTGTGTATCTGTGTCAGTGCGTGTGTGTGTGTAACGTGCATGTGAGCGTCTGTACTCCCTAGATAAGAATATGGTGTTACTGCTGAATAAAAGCCCTTTAGAATCGGCCCTGTGGGAAAAGTGGACACAGTTATCAAGGAGCCAGAGACCCTGACAAGACGTCAAGACTGTAGAAATAATATAACACGAGGATGAATAAAAGAAAACCTCGATAACATTAATTCTCTCTCTTGCTCTCTTTCTCTTCCGCATACTCCCACATGCTTATGACTTTGGCTTTCATACAATACCCCGTCTTTGGCAATTTTTTCTGGAGCATTTACATGAACTACATGACATGATTTGACTATTATTTTCTCTGCACCAGTTGAGATCCCTCAGTCAGGCTGTTCTCATGCAGCGTTCTTAGTTATACCTACAAAAAGTAATGCACTGTAATTTGCATATATCCCAAGAAATCAGTTTGTGAATCAGGAAGTATAAAGAGCGACAAATGCTGCGTAAGAAGGGGGTTTGTCACGTAACTTCCGTATTTAAGTAACGCCACTTCTGTAGTTATTTTATTTACTTAACCGAATGGTTTTGTTGCCTAAACCTAAATAAATTGTTTCCTGTGAAGACGGAAGTTTGTTTTGAAGACTGTATGCATGTAACGAGCAGAAACTGACATGTGTTGCTGGACATTCTTCACATTGCTGGTATTCGTAGGAAATTAGCTCAGTAATGTGTGGATGATGGTTTTAAAGGTAGACTCAGAGATTGGTCAAATGACTTTAATTTAATTCTCTGACTTTTTCGTGAATTTATTAGTGCTTTTGTCCGCATTTTACAAACAAGATACTTCGTACATTGTAGTTGTTTTGGCATGTTTAAAATACAGTCCCTGTCTTAACTGCTTACAATGAAATCATAAATCACGGCAATGAACTTCCAGCGGCAGCTTAGAAAGTAGGAGAAACATATTTGTTAGTTCAAGTTTAGTTTGAACGGGTTGTCTACAGGATGCTTTTCGTGTGTTCAAAGACATCTAGTCTTCAGTATCTTTTCACTAGAAAACGTTGTAGCTCCTGGCTGCTCGACAAGTTTCAGAGAGCACATAGCAGTTCTATCTACCTACCTACCTACCTACCTACCTACCTACCTACCTATCTATCTATCTATCTATCTATCTATCTAGCTATCTAGCTACCTACCTATAGTGTCCGTCTGTCCGTCCGTCCGTCCGTCCGTTCGTCTGTCCGTCTACTTATAGTATTTATCTATCTATCTCTGATTCCTGACAGAGACTTGGCTCCTGAAGGTGAGGTATGTGCAGGTCAGGCAGGTCAGCAGCAGCGTGCACAATAAAGCGAGGAAACCCAGGTAGAAGTGGTTTCTGCTGGCAGAGCTGCTCAGCGTGTACAGCACAACCGCAGCTGGAAGCAAGATGTCTAACTGAGCGGTCTGATTCACTTAGTAGAAGCAGCAACTAGTTGTCAGCTCAGCGGCGTCTTGGTTGCACGAGACAAGTTTCCAGCGAAGGATCAAATGTAGCTTGTGAGAGCCAGTGGTTCTTTTGAGTTTCTTAACTCTCCACGAATGCATTTTCCCAATATTTTAGAGGAAGCAAGCTATTAAATTCATTAAATCTGCCCTTTGATTGCATGAACATACTTCTAGGAATCTAGGGTAATGTTAAATAACCAAGATTGTGGTTATGTGGGAGTATAGTAGGTTTATGTGAATGACATGGTTAGCCTAATATCTGCTAATAAGTGCTAATGCTGTAATATGGCAATATCTGTGGGCAACAAGCCAGCTAGACGAAAAAGACGACTACTTGCATAAGCATTCAATGTTACACTACAGAAAAGCTGCAGTAATGTTGACTCTGGTTAAAGACAGAACCTTAACATTTACTCAAGTACTGTTCTTTAGGGTGGAAACGATTTCTTTTAATAATTTGATTACTAAAAATTATCTGTGCCAATTATTTACATCGAAGCTTCAATTAATCAGGGCGACTGACAAAAGTTCAGCTCAAAGCGTCGTGTCGCGTCTCTCGCAGCCAGTTAGAACACTACAGTAGAAAACAATGTAGTTGTAGTTTTGTCGCTGACGCTCGCCCACGTCGCATCCACTCAGGACACGGTGTAAGAGTAGAGAGCTTTGAGTGTGTATGTATATACTGTACATGGGAAGTGAGTGGTGAAGCAAGAGAGAGAGAGTGGCGGCGATGACAGCGAGTGACGTTATCGACAGGAAAAGTTAACAGTGTTTGGTTTGTCCGTTCTGGGCTACTGTGGAAACATGGCAGACTCTGTGAAGAGGAATCACTCCCTATGTAGATATGAAGGTCTCATTCTAAGGTAACGAAAATACAACTCATACTTTCAGGTGATTATACATAAAAGAAAACATAGTTATGAATATTATATTCCATTTCTGCCAATAGATCCCCCTAAATGCTGTTCCTTTCAGTTGGTTATTCCTAACATCCACTAATGGAAACAAACATATCGGTAAATATGGTTTAGGTTAAACTAAAACTACTTGGTTAAGGGTTAAAGAAAGAGAGTGTGTAAGTGCTTAGTACTAGTAGGAGATGAGATGCAACCCCATGCTGCTGGTGTTCTTTTTTTTCTTCTTTTCTCTGTGCTATACTGTATCAATGTCACACAACTCCCAGCACCAGCACAGAACGTTTGCTATGAATTAATAATGCAGAATACTTGCATATAGATGTCTTCAGAAGACGAAAAACTGAATTAGTTAAGGCATGTAGGTGTGCGTCCCAGAGGGCTGTTAAGTGATCACAAATTTGCTGAGCCTTCTGCTTTGCCTGTTATTTTTGCGTTTATATTCCCTGCCAAATGTTTCAATCTATACCGTCTACACCTCTATACTTGCTCCCCTGGCTACCATATCAAACTGTAATGTGGAGTCGTTTTCATGATTCATCCAGTTTCTTAATTCTATCATTATATACACACACACACACACACACACACACACACACACGGTTATGGCAAATTTATTATGAGACAAAAGGCCTCTCCCTGGTGGTACTGCTGGTACAATGGGCTTTCAACTAACCATTTAAAAGGCTTTATCTCTTATCATGAGGCAGCAAATTAATATTCCAAATGTTTTATGTCTATACGAGTGTGCATGTGTGTAGCTCTGTGTGTATTTATCTTTTTTTGTCAGTATCTACAGTATTGTTGTGTGTGCAGATGAGTGTATTGGCATGTGTGCACAGACGCTGTGTGTAATAATGATGCAGTGCCTTTGGCAGCATTGTGCCTCATAAAACAATGGCCATCTTGTGTCATCTATTGTCTCTCTCCATTATAGCCACATTGCTACTAATTTAATTCCATTTTTCTATAAATGAAATATCACCATTGTGTTTATGACTCCATTAGCTTTCTTGTCTGTTTTTCAAACCATCACTTCTTCTATTTTGTCTCGTAAACTGACAAAATGAAATACATTATTATAGTGATTTTTGCCTTCACACACCTGCACATACACACACGTTGCTAAATTCATTTGTTATAGTCAGCCCATTATTGAAGGAATGCAGTGAATGCTATACCATCTGCTGGCTCTGCTGCTGAATGCTGAGCACTTTTCTGGCATGCTTCTATTTTGTTTCCTCTCTGTTTATCTTGATTTGTGTCTCTGTTTTCTCACCTTCTCTCTCGCTAACCTCAAGGCTGTCGCTCGCACGCTTTCTTTGGAATGCAATCGCAAATGTTGGCGGAAAAGCTGATTTGGTTGGCTGACAGATCGGGTGAGGGAATGCCATGGCCCGCCAAATATTTGGGTGACTTTTCAGACTGTCTGACTGGGATATTTGGCTGGTAGGTTGCCTGGGAGCCTGGCTGACCACCAAATGACGTAGGCTGCTTTGTGGCTGACAGACTGGCTGGCACTCGTTGGGCCTGCTGTACGGCTGGATGATTGAGCTACTGCCTGCGTGACTGACTGGCTGGCTCGTTGTCTAGTTTACTGAATAAATTAATATTTGGCTGGCTAACTGGACGGCAATCAGAGTGTTTAGTTTTGCTGACTTAAATGCTTGTCCATCTGGTAGACTGATGGATGGCTGTTTGTCCATGTAACTTGTAGGCCTGCCACGGTAGTCAACGTTACCGGTCTTACATGGTGTTCAGGCATACACTGATTACATTACTTGCCCACCACCCCCTCCATCGTTTTGCTTCTTTTATATAAATAAAACCCATTTAGTTCATTTTCGCGTATCAGCGCCGTGTTATCAATACATAGTTGGACGACGGACGCTACAGACTGAGAGTGAAAGTGTCTGCTCCGTACAGTATATCAGCTCAGAGTAGCAATAGTCTGATTTCACACACGGGACGAGAGAGAGTCGACAGACAAGACGATGGCGGAGGCCTTGGTGTCAAAGCGAAAAGCAAAAGTACCTATTTGGCAATATTTTGGATTTAAACCCAATGCTATAAAAAGAATTGTAACGTTCAATAAAAACAGAGCAGTCACAGCTGTAAAGTTGTATCGTTGCTGTTGTGTTGGAGCCGCTTTGAGAGTACGAGTACATGAGCACAGTATTGGACCCGATCCCCAATACTGGTATCGGTATTGGTGCATCCCTATTTGTAAGTTCTGTCATTAGAATAACTTGCATAAGTAATGGTGTTTTGGCATTTATTTTAGTTATATGGCATCTCATTTTCATTCATTCTCATTTTTGAAAAAGTACACTCCTTGTAGTAACCCCAAACATAAAAAACAAGTCGTCATTGATTTCCAACAATTTGGCTCTTAACCCACTAACTGATGTGACTGGATTTAACAAGCATATGGCATTATTTTACAGGCAATGTACTGATCTATCAAGTGAAACGATGCAGCAATCTATCAATTGATCACTCTGACACTAATGTGAATGCATTCCTAATTTTCCAAGAATAGCTATACAGTACATACCCATTCAGGATTCTTACAGTAGCACCCGCATTTGCAAGGAAATGTATGGTTCAATCTGATTTTTTTACAAGTCAGTCAGTGCAATTTTTTAAGACAGCCTAACTGGAAAATCTTTGTTTGTTCCGCAAATTGGCTTTCTCTGCCCGCTGTATGCATTTGATTCGGCAGCCGTTGAATCAATAACAGGCTTTTGTTGTGAGCATTTGTCTCTCCGCCTTTCTGTTAGTGAAGAAATGCTGAGTCAAGAGGCAAATAATGCTACTTAGGATTGTTTCCCCAGTATGCAGTTGATTGGGCCACTTACGAGTGTGAGTGTGAGTGTGAGTGTGAGTGTGAGTGTGTGTATGTGTGTGTGTGATTCCAATTGGAGTGCTCTTACAATTGGATGAGTTGTTTTTCTCTGTGGTGTGATGACTGGATTGTTCAGGTTAAAGAAATGGACTTTCTTTCACTTTAGTCTCTAAGCCCTTTCAGTATACATTTTTCAACATTATTAGAATAAATTACAGGCTGTCATTCACGCATTCAACACCTTAAAGGGACAGTGTGTAGCATTTCGGGGGATCTATTAGCAGAAATGGAATATAATATTCATAACAATATTTTCATAAGTGTATAATCACCTGAAACTAAACTACAGTAGCCCAGAATGGACAAACCAAACACTGGCGAGAGAGAGAGCCTTTCGCGTTTTTTATGCTACCGAAGGTCACCGTAGTTCTCCGACATGCAAAACCGTGGTACCGCCAGCCACCATCCGACTTCCAAAATGTGTCCAAAATCAATATTTTGTTTATCTCTGTGGAAGATATCTGATGTTTGGTTGTTGCTTCTAACAAGGCTTGTGAGCCAATAGTATAACAAAGTTGGTATCACATGGTATCTCTGTGCCGTCAGCGTCAGGTTCAGAGTTTGACGGTAAGCGCCCAGCTTCAGCCCGGTACCAATCCCAATTGCTCAGCAACAAAAGGATGCTGCCTCTGCCTGGCCACACTGACACTGGGTGTCTCCATCAGGCTGCAGAATACATGAATATTTACCAAGCAACAAGTGACAACTAACGTTAGCACAAATAAGCTGTTTTAGCTTAATCGTCCAAACAACAATAATCCATAAAATTACAATTCAGCATATTTAAACAAAACCATCAACAACTACCAACAGCCATAGTCCATACAACCTTAACTAATGTGTTGTCACCGGTTAGATTGTCAAAATGAGAATAACAACAGCTTCAATCCCTGAGGAGCTGCGTTACCAATAGTGATGGTTGTGTCCAGTTACCCAACATTACCACATCTCGAACAACTGAATTGCTGTTACTGATTTACTGTTGTTGCGGAAAATTTGCCATTGTGACTCCTTTTTCCACAAATGACCAAAATACTGTCAAATTAATGAGAAAGACTGCAAAAAAGTCTGACACATTAGTACCCTCTATTTCATGAGAACTTGGTCGTGAAGATCTGGATTACATTAATAATGTGAAATAAATGACACAATAAGACAGGCTTTATTTGTCCTCGTTGGAAAGATGTTTTGCAGTGAGAATATTTGTCCGTGTCCTGCAGCCTTGACACCATTTTCATTTCTTACGTTTTCTTGGAACCAAAATGTGTTTATGCCCCAAGGCCTTCTCAGCATCAGGTCCTGTGGCCTCTTAGCCTTTGAAGTATCTCTTTTTGTGAAAGTCTCTGGTGTTCATGAGTTGGCTGTCTGTTTTTTTCTTTATTTTCAAGTTGAAAATATGCTACAATATTTGTGAAGTTAAATTGTTAAGCAGTGGTAGGTATTCAGTTGTTTCTTAGTGGAGTGTACGCCATTTGGGGGAATGTAACTACAATTACTCAGATACAGTACTTAAGTAGAGATTTGATGTACTTGTACTTTACTTGAGTATTTGTATTTAATGCTCATACCTTGCACGGCAGCTGGATTCTCGTGAGATCACATGAAAATCCATCTTGTCAGGCTTCAAGTAATGCGTTTGTGTCTGGCCAGCCAGTGACCGGACCGATCAGCACCCTTGCAGCTAACGGCAGCTACAGGCGCTGTTTAGGCGTGTGTAACACGATGACACGGAGAGGCGACTGTTTGTTCTAAACAACCTCCTAAAGAGGTTTACGTAGATTCTGCAATAGTAAAAGTTATATCAGAACTGGAGAGTATTTGAAATTGAAAGAAGAACAAAGAACGGCACTGAGGGCTTTTCTCCTTGATGGAAATTGCTAATTTGCTCTTCTCCCGACTGGCTTTGGCAAGAGTTTGATTGACAGATGGTTCATCCAATCACCTGCCAAGTATTTTTTGAAGGCGTCTGCCCTTTTCCAAACAGTTTCCAATGACGGCTTCTTAGATGGTTCTGTGTAACAAACCATCTGGCACATCAGACTAACTTCATACTTCTACTCGTCTACAACTTGGAGGGAAATATACTTTTATTACATGTATTTGACATCAGTAGTTACCAGTTACTTTACTGTTTGAAAATGTAATTTAATGAATTTACATACAAAACATATGATGAACTTATAAAATATGATGCATTGTTATACATTAAGGTTTGGTTAAGTATTCTATGGCTTGTACAAGAGCTCAAACCCAACCCTCATCGCTCCTCTTTCTCTTAGTTTTGTATTGCATATGCATTCAACAATAATCTACATCATCCATCATTTTCTCTTCCCATTGTTCCCAGCTCTTTTATGTTTAATAGGGGATAAATGTTAATACAAATGTGACTATGTATTTGCACCTATATTAATCCCATGGTTTGGGTTCAAATAAGTATGTTAAGGTTAGGGAAACGTGTTTTTTGGTTCAAATTAATACCTCCCTAAGGTCAGGGGACCGTTGTCGTCATGGTTACAATAGCAAACATACTGTTATGGTAATGGATCGATTGTGGTAATGTTAAAGGTCCCATATTATAAAAAGTGAGATTTTCATGTGTTTTATATTATAAAACAGGTTTAAGTGCTATATAAATACTGGTAAACTATCAAAACGCTCACTATACAGTGAAATACACACAGCCCTTATTCAGAAATTCTGCATTTGAAACAAACCGTTAGGATATCTGTCCATTTGTGATGTCACAAATATACAATTTTTAGACCATGACATGGTTTTTTAAACATAAACATTCTAAATGTGTCCCAGTTTATTTTCTGCTGTGTATGTAAATGACATCAGCTGACAGGAAGTAAACATGGACCCAAGCTGTTGCTTAGCAACGCAATTCCATTGCAATTCTGTTGAAATGCACTAAAACAGAGCATAAGTACAGGTATATTCAGACAGACAGTATGAGGAAAATAAAGTTGTTGTTTTTTTTTTACATTACAGCATGTAAACATGTTCTAATAGAAACACAATATGAGTATGAACCTGAAAATGAGCATGATGTGGGACCTTTAAAAGAAATAATAAAAATAATGCAGACTGTGAGAAACCTATAAACAAACTGTCCAATGATTTGGTTTTTTTTAAGTCTGAGATAGGTATACACTATTCATGACATGGCCTGTAGGAGACTGTTCTTTTACAGGGAGGTCATAGGTTTTATCACTCCAGACCTCTGACCCATGAGATGAAATACAAGAATGCACTTGGTGTGTAAGAGGGATTAATATAGGTGTAAATACATAGTTCCATTTTTACAAAATATTGAAAAAGAACAACCAATTTATCCCCGATTAAACATAAAAGAGCTGGGAACAATGGGAAGACAAAGTGATGGATGGTGGAGATTATTGTTGGATGCATTATGCAATACGAAACTAAGAGAAAGATGAGGGAGGGTTTGAGCTCTAGCACAAATTCATAGAATACTTAGAGCATATATGCCTAGACCCCTTTTAACCTTGCCTTGAGGTACACACATAGTCCTAAGGGCATCTGTGTTTTCCCAATTTACAAAATCTGTCTGCTTTATTGAATTTTTGTGTTTATTCTTCCCTTTTTTCCTTCATGTTTGTTCTACTTGCTCTTTCACTCTCCTGACTTTTCTTGTTGTTTCATTTCCTTTTATAATCACTCTCAAATGCTCATTACTCTCAGCTCATCTTACCATCCTGTCTTTCCTCACTCTTATTCCTTCACCCCGTCTCTGCAAAGTTTTCGCTTATTTCCCATCGGAAAATCAGAACGACAGACACAACCCGACGGTGGCCGAATCGGTAGCGTGAGCCAGTGAGATATCAAGCAAAATACACTTCTCATTACAGCGTAAAAAAAAAAAGACGAAAAGAAAGTGAGGTGAAGTGTTTTTAACCGAGCTTGCAGCAACAGTTGGACAAGCATATCAAAAGCGTATTAAGAGCAAACATGAATTTCTCAAAGTAATCCGTCCTCAACCTTGGTGTTCTGTTTCTATGAAACCAAATTTAAAGTACTCAGCTGTCGATTCTCCCACTCCTGTGGTTTCCACTGGCAGGTTGCTTTGCTAAAAGATTTAATTTTTAGGGTTTTCTTTCTGTACATTTTCTCTTTCCACTTCTCTTCATATAGTTTGCTTTTCTTTCCCTTTCACATCGCTATCTCTTATTGTTGACTATTCTTAATGTTCTGTCTCGTATACATTTTTGCTGTTTTTATATATCTATATTTTCACTCCATGTCTTTCCTCTTCATACACCAACATTTCTAAGGACTGGGCCCTTTTTTTAATCCCCATTTCTTTCCTTCTTTGTGATAAAACTGACTTACATGTCCATGAATCTAACAGAGAAAAAAAAAATATCTCTGAGTAACTTAGTTGACACAGTGCAGTGACAGATTTCTTGGCAGTGCATCAATTAGACTTGTCAGACAGCTGAGCTTGGCTCTTTTCTCCAAAAATTGTCAACCTCTCAGTGATCTTTCTGTAATCATTCACTCACACATGCACGCACGCACGCACAGTCAAATACACATGCAGGCAGACACACCAACAGACTAATGTCCCCATGGTTTTTTCCAGTCAAGACTCTTTGAGTGCTGTGTAATGTACCCAGGCACATTGGCACGCAGTCCTGGCAATCAATCTGACCAACAGGACAATTGACACATGCACACACACTGATGCACTAAAATGCACACCGCCGCTCTGCACTGCTCTCATACGGCGGTTACAGCTGATAACGCCGTCCCGACTGACGGCGTCGTCGCAAAAGCGTAGCACCCTGTTATCTCTGTAAGCACGTTCGCTGTTTTTTAGTGCTATTAGCGCCATTAGCTGCAAGCCATGGCTGGCAATATGTGAAACCCAAAGTGTTTCCATTCTTTACTGTAAATGTTTACCACTTTGGATTTCAAATGTGAGGGTGCAGGTCGTATCCACGCGGACTCTCCGCCGATTTCTGCTTTGTTGTTTCGGCTCGCTGCGGTTTGCTTTGGTTTGACGAATACGGAACGAACATGACGTCATGTTACTCAGACTACCACAATAAAGCAGTAATTTCCTTCTACCTGCACGTAGACTCAAATGAAGCAATTATATGTATTCTGGCATTAAAAAATAAATTAAAAAAAAATTGCAATATATAGGTGAATCCATTTTTTTCCCACCCCTACTGCACACCAGTACGGTATTTTACCTTTTGCCCACCGCTTTTTAATTATTATTTCTATTTTCAAATATATTACTTCTGTACAACTCTTTTGTTTATCCATTTTTTTCCCCCTATTATCATAATCACAGAGCAACCCAAATGTATCGTGAGGGATTTTCAGTGCTTTAGGCTCCTCTTTACCTTCAGCCACAGAGCTCATTAAAGGTTCACTCCTGTTCCCCACTGCACTGCTCACATACACCACAAATGTACTTGAGATAAATGCCGACATACTAGTATGCTCATGCATAAAGACCCATACCCAGGCGTACAGTATGCAGAGGTATGCTGAGACACACTCTCTCCTCCTCTCTCTCTCTCCCTTCTGACAGCCCAGCTTGTGTTAAGCAGTCTACAGAGAGCTGGTGTGAAAACAGCCAGGCCAAGAGTTAAATGACTGTGGGATTTCTCCTAACGTCAGTTAGAAAGTCCCTCTGGTCAGCAAAACCTGCTCGCACATGTCAAACTGTCTTGTTAGCCAGCCACCTGTGTGTGTGTGTGTGTGAGTGTGTACATGCGTTGGATGTAACTGTCTGGTCATTCAGTCCGTAACATGTATGTGTGTGCAGGACTGCAGGATGGTGTTGTGAATGGTGTTGGTTGGATGATTTGTGGCACAGGCGAAGAGAGGAGCACTCAGGCATGTTTTACAGGGACAAACTCAGGTGAAAAGATAAATAGGAAATAACACAAGACTACAGCCAACAGGGCAAAACCTCAAACTGAATTACTTGAAGTACAGATACAAGGATTTTCAAGTGCTTAACTCGAGTAGAATTGCAGTCAGTTATATGTACAGTATCACCCACTGTCTAAATTGTCTTGTGAACCTGAATCATGGATGCAGTTCATGCCTGGCTCAGCTCAACTTGTGGTTAGGATAGTAAACAGCTTGAGAGCACTGGTTATTTTTAAAGGGAAGGATTTATGAAAAATGTTTTGGCATATCAGGTCAATTAAAGATCAATAGCTGAAGAAAAGGCCAGTGTCACAAGTAATTCCAAGTACATTTGAGAGTCATAAATCACTGACAGATATTTAAAATGAGCTCAAGGTGCATTTTTTGTTTAGTACGTTAAAGGTTCTCTATACGATATTTAAAGCATTAGTACAAAGGTAAAGAACTATTTGCTATGTTACGATATAATGGAGTAATGGCATCCTGAGCAGAGGATGAAGCCGCTCTCCCTCTGCATTTGTTGTAATCCGAGCTTCTCTGTGCTTTGTTTATAGCCGGACCGACGGTGCGTGCATATTGGTGCATGCTAGTCCCTCTAACTTATGGCCGCCGCTCTGCACTGCACTCATACTGCGATTACCGCGGATAACGCCGTCCTCTGCTGTTATTCGAATAGACAGCCTAAAATGCGTGTAAACAGAGGCGACAAGGAGAAGCTCTTTGGCCCCCAGTCTCAAAAATGTTGATACGGAGTGTACAATATCAGTTAATTGTTCAGACGTTTATTATGTTATCTTATTTATTCATTTATTTTCACCAACAATTTAATACCATGACCATCTCCCTGGGATGGGTAATGTAGTACATGAATGTAGCGCTTCATTCACTCAAAATAACTTTACCTCTTAACGCAATCCAGGCAGGGATTACATTTGTTGCCACAACGTAATTGGGGAAACAATTTAGTACTACATGAATGTAATCTCCAGGCGACAAGGTTGCCCTGCTGACATCACTAGTGTTATTTCCTTAGACTTGAAGCTCCTGCAGAGCCACAGAGGACGTTATGAATATTGTTTTCACGGACGGAGTAGTATTCCCTGTGACTCATAATCTGATGTTATACAATTGGTGGAATTTCCAAGTAGAAACCCGAAAACACACTAGAGGAAACCAATAAATGAGGCTGCGATGCTGCTCTGTTCTAACATGGAGAATATAGCAAAAAGGCCGAGCAACTACCAGGTGTGGATGTGTGTATATTTCTGGATGCTGGAGCTTGTATGCTTAGGATAATCTTTACAAACCTTCCCCTGGTTCCCATATGAGAAGGGAGAGTAAAATAGTTTACATTAAATCGAATATGCTATAGTGTAACATAGTGTACAATAAGGGAATACCCCCTCCCCTGCAGGGTATAAATAATATATATAAGCACATTGTAGCCTACCACAGCTGAATTAAACGATCCATATGAAGAAGAGGATATGGGCTCTTGTTAGGATAACATTTAATTCCCCAGATAAACTCTGTACAGTACATATTTAATTTTACATACACATGATCTTATGACTGCTGATTTTTTCTCACCCTCTGTGCAAACCACGAACAAGCTTTAGAGATGCTTGATTAGACAGATGGACTCAAATCCATCACTAAGCAGATGGCATGAAATTGTTTATAGTTGCAGCCACTGAATTAGCCCACAGACACAAAAAAAGGCCATCTGGGTACATGTGGGGTTTCCAACATCAACTCATCTTTTCATTTGTCATTTACTATCACAGGATCCAATGTAGCGATCCCCAACGGTGTTGTCAGTAACTACCAATGCAGGAAGTAGCTTGATGACTGCAGGGAAAGGGGTGATTGGGGTTAAAGGATAATTCCGGTTTATTACAACTTGGGTCTTATTTTTGTAGTGTTGGCCGTGATTTCTATCGGTCATTATAACATTGTGATAACCAAAGTAATTGCTGAGATCAATGAAGTCCAATGGGGCAGAAAACATAAGGGAGTCTGTAAACTGTGATGGATGTTTACAATTGGCAGTTACGGTAAAGGTCAAGGTCCACTTACTTGCTTGTTCAGGAGCCTTTGATTGCTCAGTTTTATATGGAACGAGATGGTCAAACTTTCCATTATTCTGGGCTCTTGGGATTTAGGATCTCTCGTCCATGTTGGATTAAAAGTAAAGAAAGAAAACCAAAGATTTTAGTGGAGAGAGTGGATGTTGAGTAGAGATTGTTCTGACAACTGCTGTTTCTAAAGTCAAGAATGAACTGTTAAGCTCAAGTTTTGAGTCAACATTTATAATTAGTCCTGAAAGTGCTCAGAATAAAGGGAAGTTTAAACATCTACAGTTCTATGAAAATGAAGGAAACATCTGCTGATTTAAGAAGACCATGTCATACGGTCAAAAGCTCCAGAACAAACCAGTGAGTGGATCTTGAGTTCATTTAAAACCCGTATTATCATCTGACTGCTTGTTTGTTGTCCCATCTGACTTATAATAGCAATCCAAATAATGTTTATAGATGGTTTACAAACCTATTATTAACCATTAACAAAGTGTTATATATATATATATGTATATATATATATATTTAACAAAGTGTTATATA
>CAKAOH010019270.1:0-24426 GCA_916701665.1 Sebastiscus tertius
GTACTTTTGGAACTTATATAGAAACACAGGAATACAACCACCTCCTCCTTAATCTACATGCATAATTAGAAGAAAACTAGTTTAAACCGGTTTGGCTAGTTGGTGGCTCTGTCTCCTAATTTATTGATTTATTTAGGACACTTTGTGATATATGGTTACATTCTTTTCTCCTTAAATGGACTTGTTTACCACTCTTAACATACACATCTGTTTTTCATGTCACAGACCCTTCTCCACTCTGTGCAAGGCACACTATAGTGACACATTTAATTTACCTCAGTGATGACACGGCAAAAAAGTCACACTCACAAAGCATGGTAAACGAAACAGGGCCCGTGTTTCAAGACAGGTAAGGTGGATTGCCAACATGGACAGTTCGCCCCGGTTGACATATTTGCCGAGAGCAGGGAACTCCGTCCCTTCACGCAGGAAGAGAGGGCACGGCGAGTGTAAGCGGCGAGGTCCGGGTGAGGGGTGTTGTAAAGCACCACCTTCATCCCTGACCTTTCCAAGCCAACAGAGCGGGGCGAAAGCGCACCGCTGTATAACAGAGGGGTTTGACCACCAATTTAATCCATAAAAGTAAAAAGAAAATATGAACACTGATCATTACATGTTGTGCAAGCCTAAAAAGATGTTGTCTTATTGCATAATTTGACCTCAACCCAAAGAGATGTAATTTATAAAACAGATAAGAGCAGCAAATCCTTACATTTGAAACGCTGAGACCAGCAAACTTTCATTACAACTTTCAACGCTTTTGTCAAAAGCTGACAATCCATGACCATTTTTGCTCGAGAAATTATTAAAACAAATTAATTGATTATCAAAATTGTTGTTGATTACCAATAAGCACTGATTACTAGTGAAATTCACAGTTCTTCCACAGGTGGTTTATGTGCAGTTCTGTTTTATATATTATATATTCAGAAGTATGGACAGTATGTTTGTGGCTTTATGTATGGGGTCGTTGAAGGGGCAAATATCCATCTAATTAAATACCCAGTAAACTGAAGTCACTGAGAAAGATAAGAGATTAAAAATATGAGAGGGATTATAATAATACAGGCGTGAATTTTGCGAACCATTAATGATTCAGGCTGGAGGACTACTAATGACCCTGACAGCTAGCGTAATTATCCACAGATTAATTCACTATTAAAATCCCCACTGCTCTGTTTGCATGCATATGCATGCATGCATGTACTAATGAGAGATCATGGCACCCCTTACAACTGCATTATTAATCATCATGTGACAAAGATGGGTTGCAGCGTCATGCTGAGGAGGATGGCTGTGCTTTATAATGATCAGTCAAATGTGTCACTGGGGCTCTGGGTAATAGCTGCAGCCCGCAGCCGGGGTTCACACAAATCTGGCAGCAGCCGGCAAAATGGCACACTCACTCTCAGCCTGCTGCTTGTGCTCTCTTTTTTCAATATCCCATTTACTGGAGTTGTATAACCATTTGATGCAATAATCTTCTCTGTTCTGATCTGAGTCATACACCCTGTCAGAACTTGAAACGGCTCTCACAGAAGCTGTCGACAGTCAGTCTCCCGCCATGACTGGGGAACCTGAGTTTGCCGGTGAAGGTCTGAGCCGTCTGCCTGTGCATGTGCATGTACATCAGAAGCTGGAGGCTTTTCATGTCAGCTATTATTTCACAGATTGGTTCTAAAATGAATTCATAAGTTAGCTTTCTACTGAGTAAAAGAAGGTGTACTTCTCCTGTGTTTCATGTGCACCTGTTTCAGAACAAATCTCCTTCATTAGGTTCAAAGGTTCGTGGCCCCTGCTGCGCTTTTTGGTGTTATTCTGTCAAACAGTTTCTACTTCTTTCTTTATTCTAAACAACCAATTGGGCAATTATGTTCTTATTTACAGACTTTTAATCCAGACGTGAGTGTAGTTATTGTTATTCTCCATTATATGGAACGCCATATTAGCCGTGACTGCATTCAATGGAAATCATGATGAAGCACATTTAACAGAAAACCTTTAAATCATTTGAAGTTTGTATGTAAGTGAACAAACTCTTACAGCAGTGTGTTGACAGAAACTACTGTACAATATGCACCCCGACTCAGTCACAGTCATTCAGGAGGGAACATGAACAACATGGATAGAACCAAGTGAACCAAATCGAAAAATATATTTCAGCAGTGTAAAACTAGCAGCCAGCTGCTGATATAAAAAGAAATGTCACAAGAGCGCTGAGAGAAGTGAAAAGATGTTGTGAACACAACATCAAATGGGGAGAAAAATAAAATGAAAATGTGACAGAAGACTGAGGTGAAATCTCATCCAGAACACCCAGTAACAGAGTCAAAGTCGGGATGAGCAGAACCACACTGTGCTGCATACTGGGTACCAGAATAGAGTGATGTATGACAAAAACAAGACTAGAACTCCATATCCACACTGGCTTTCAGCATGTTAGCTCGTTGGTATACTAACAAGCAAGAACAGCCCCGACTCACAGACATTTGGTGATCCATTTTAAGGTTTTTCTGTCATCAACTGAAATGTTGATCTGTTAGTGGCAGTGGATGAAAAAATGCAGCATCTGGGAACCATGCACATTTAACAAATTACACTGCAATCCTTCCAATAGCTGTCAAGACATTTAACAAAAGTGTTGGATCAACAGACTGATTGAACAACCGTCATTATCATCCCTGGAGACAAAATGAATGACAAGGAAAAGAAGAAGCTGGTCAAAAGAGACCTCCATGTAGAGACCATTTAATCAAATGTATATGACATTTTAGCCACGATAGCAGTGAGAAGGTCAATTAATCCAACACAGGATGGTGGTGAAAGTTTAGACATGACTTGAGTCTCAGAGGATTAATTTGAAAGACTTTGGTCAACACCTGACAAGTCAAGTCACAGCTTACATCCATGTCTGTCCAAAATGTCCATTTTATCCTGTTAGACTAGTATGTGAAATCGTCATAATTAGCATACAAATTCTTGAGTTATGGCCAAAAAACGTGTTTTGTGAGGTCTCTGTGACCTTGTCCTTTGACCACAAAAATCTAATCCGTTCATCCTTGAGTCCAAGTGGACGTCTGTACGTTCCTGAGATATCACATTCACGAGAATAGGTCGGACAACCCGAAAACATAATGCCTCAGAACGGCTGCCTCCAACGCGGAGGCATAAAAATTATGCCATTTAGTTCATTTTCCTATATGAGCACCATGTTATCAATACAAAGTCGGACGACGGACACTACAAACTGAAAGTGAAAGTGTCTGCTCGGTACAGAGTCTCAGCACAGAGCAGCAGAAGTCAGATCTCACTCACACAGTGCAAGAGAGAATTGACAAACAAGACAATTACAGAGGATTTGGTGTCAGCGAAAAGCAAAAACGCCTATTTGGCAATATTTCGGATTTAAACCCAAAGCTATAAGGGAACTATATTGTTAATAAGGCAATCGCTGTGCAGAGGACGGAGCGGTCACAGCCTGTGCGCGGCGCAGTGACGCCAGGTGGAAACCTGCAGCCCCACAGCGAAAGCTCTACCGGAGAGGCCAGACACACAATCATCTGACCAGATCAAAGTAAGCGCTCAACACATATTGACCGTCATCTTTTCTTGTAAAATGTCCAGTGTGATCGGTAACACCGGTGTTGTCACAAGTTTATTAACCGGTGGGAAAATGTCCTCACCGTGACATCCCTAAATCGCAACATCATCAACTCTTTTTAGGATAGGTAACCAAAGACTACTACCACAACTGCAAAGGCTCAGTAACAAACTTTGGACCTCAACTTTTATCCATCTATGGGTTTCTTTACAAAGAGCAGTACAGCCTCGCAGACTGTGGCGTTGGACACATAATCTATTTTTATATTCATCTCAGTTCGAAAAGCCTTGTCAAATATGTTATTGTAATTAAGAAACTGGAAAAACTGCATGTAAATGTCACGTTGTCAACACACATCTAGTTAGTAGCGTATGAAATGGGGAAGGTATCAGAAGCCAGCGTGGCTTCTGAACATCTATTCCAACAACACAGTACATTCACACGTTGGCAAATGCAAATCTGTTAGTTTACACTCCCTTGGTGACATCAAACAGGCGCCTTCTGCCAAAGGGAAAGCTGCTTTCGTCAAAGCTGTGACCTTTCAGCTCCCTGTACCCCCACCTTCACCCCCACACACACCAACACACATCACAAGCATGGAAACACACATGATGCTGCGTGTACGTGATGTGTGAACGGGAAGAGAAATCATGAGGTAATTATCTTGGCTGGGGAGCAGGCAATTAAAGCTTGAGAGTGTGGAAAAGCAGTCAAAGATGCTCAAGTGCTGCAGACGCTGGTGGAGGAGTATAGCTGCTGTGTCTCATCACAGCAGGAGACGGACAAGTGGGGGAGAGTCAACTTTTTAAAGTGGAAAAACCTGAAAAGAACCTCTAATTGTCCTCCCATCAGCTTCATATTTGGCCTACCTGTGTAGGGCAAAGTCAGCACTTGGATTTCTATTCTCCTCCATCTTAAATTCTCTCCTGCATTCAATGCACACCTTGATGGACTGCCAGGTAGCAGCGGGAGGCAGAGCACAGTGCTTCACACTGTGAAGAGGTGCAGCATTTTTCACGAAGCTTCCCTTCGTTCACTTTGCTCACAGTTTTGTTTTAGTTTCTCAGCCCCTCACTTGGCCAATCTCAAGCCCTTCTGCTTCTCTCTTTGATGCTGAAAAATCTACTGACCTTTTCAGATATCGTCTCCTTTACCAGAGAGAACCTTCAGCCCACTTTTTCATTCATAGACGGATTTCAAAGAGCACTAGTGTGGCAAAAACAGAAGTTAGAGTAGCAGTAAGTACAGACTGTGCACGCACGGTAGAGTGGGTGTGGTGAGGGATCAGACAGATGAGAGAAGACATAAAGGAAATGAATAAAAGGTATCATACACTCGCAAGCTCACGCAGCACACCGCCTACTGTCACAGCTTTTGTTCGATACACTCAATAGTCACCGAAACAATAAAGCCTCCGATCACCGATACAGACACAATTTATAATTATATTTCTATCTTTGTAAAGAACAGAGATTATGGTTGGCATTTCAAAAGACTTGAGAGTAATCTATTTTCTGATTGTTTCTCTCTTCTCACCGGCGGGTCTACATGCAGCCACAGCAAAAGGTCATCACACTGACTTCCTGTGTGTCTGCATATACTTGTGTTACACTTCATTTAGGTTTGATTAGCTAAACACCCTAGAGATAGAAAAATTAGAAACCCAGGCTATAATGTCAATTTAACAATGTAGGTGATAATCAATTCTATTATTTTTTTCATATTCATAGGAGTGCTGCAAGGATGATGTACAACCCGAAAGTTGGTCTGGTTATTCTGGTTCGTTTTTGGATTATTGCAGAAAATAAACTCTGTGACAAAGACACGTTTATGATACTTACACGTTTTGTTCACCAAGATAATCTCCACAAATGAACACCACTTTTATGATTTTTGAAGTGTGAATGCAATCGCAAGAAGTAAAAAGCTAACGTTAGGCTACAGACAAAATACACAAAGGTCACATGAGCGCAAGTACACACAACGAGGCTGTAAGTGACGACGTTTAATAGTCTCATTTAGAGGCATCTAACTAAAAACCCATCCAAAAAACCCATTGACTTCCAGACGAGGGAGCTGGAAGTGCTAAATGCTAACTCAATTCTGGGTTTTAGGACTCATTCCTGCAGCGCTCTATTGCGAAGAGAAATAGTAAATCTAAGCAGCACGCAGGTGAAACGTTTGACACCTGAGCAGTTGCTCCTGGGTTGCCTCAGGGGGAAACTTCTGCTCAAACTCTCAGATACAATCAGGAAGAAGGTGTCTCCATTGCTGCTGAACTTAAGCTGTATTTTTAGAGTTCATACCTGATAAAAAGAAACTGTAGATAACTACCTCTGAAAGCTAAGCTGTGTTTGGGTGCTAGTATCAAGTTAGTTTAACAGTATTCTGAGGATTTATGTCGGCGTTATGTCAGCAGAGTAATGCTGCTGGTCGGGCAGCCGCCACACCGCGGGTGTTTTTATAACCTGATTGGCCCTTGCCTCGGCTTGTTCTTGTGCGCTTCATTATTATAAGGACTCCTACACTCTTGAAGGTCCCCTGTGGAGTTTTTCACCTCTAATGGTGCTATGGAGTAGAGTGGACGCATGTGGACACTACCATACTTACAGTTAAAGCTACTTCGTATGTATGTCTTTGTATGTATATATAGAACTACAGATGTTAACATTCCTACTGCACCTTAGTTTATTCCTTTGTGCATATTTACTCCCGTATTTATTTACTACTTGTATGTAGTGCCGACTCAGCAACATGCAATATCTGAAGTGCAATATCTTACTGTTTTTAAGGAACTACATATATTCGATTTATAATATATGTTTTTTACTTTTCTTTATTTGTATTACTGTTTAAGATATGTGTATGCACCGTCAGGATTGCTATTTAATTTTGTTGTACTCTGTGCAATGACAATAAAGGAATTATTTTCTATTCTACATGCTCGTGGGTGATGCAATTCACATTTCACACACAGGTGGTGATAAAAAATACAG
Source organism: Sebastiscus tertius (assembly GCA_916701665.1). Lineage (NCBI taxonomy): Eukaryota > Metazoa > Chordata > Actinopteri > Perciformes > Sebastidae > Sebastiscus > Sebastiscus tertius. The sequence continues at coordinate 6,598 of CAKAOH010019270.1, forward strand.
AAATGCACCATCAAAATGTTCAAATCAATCAGCTTTTGAATGTTTTACGAGGAAGGACGTGCATTCAACAGGTTTGTTAGACCTCGAGGATACACGCAGGCTGGTGAGTCACATTGAATGTAAACAAAACGTTTGCTTACAGAAAATCTAAGATATTTCACTAAGTGCCTTGAATTGCAAAAGACGTTAAAAGAGCTGCACTTGTTTTATGGCAACTACGGGTGGAACGGTTCACAAAATTCACGGTTCGGTTCATATCACGGTTATGGGGTCATGGTTTTCGGTTTGGTTTGGTACACTGATGTTACAGCGAGGACGTCATGTTCTGATTTCAACATGCTTTTCATTTATTTGGCAAAAATAAGTTAACAAATGTTTGCCTTAACAAAAGTATGGCTTATATAAGGAACATAAACACTTCTTCATTGTTAAATATTAATTGAAAGAATAGCTCTTCTACGGTAATTAGTGCAAACAAAAAATGCAGTTTTGTTATTTTCATATAAATATGATTTAATTATAGACTAAGGCAATCAACATAAATTGAAGCATACCAGAACCCAGAACTTAACCAGAACTATACTAAAATAAAAAATAAATAAAAATAAAGAAAAGTATAACATACAGTGTGTCTCAATTCCCTGATTATCAGCTCTAAATTGAAAGATTGCTTTTTCAACTCAAAAAGTGCAGTATTTGTGTTGTGTTGTGTCCCAGCCTCCTTCAATAGGCCTTGATTTCTAGTCTGACAATAAACAGGAGCCTAACTCTACATGAAAAAAATACATAATCAGCCTCATAACTTATTTCAAATGAACCGAACAATTCATACACGACCCGAACCGTGACTAGCGAACCAAACGGTTCGCATTTTTCACCTGAACCGTTCCATCACTAATGGCAACTGTTAATATTGTACAGTATGCTGTTAAAGGTGTAAATGCTAGTTTTGAGTTGCCCTCATTGTTTTATCCTGAAGGTGTAATGAGCTTCTCTGGAGTGATGCTGTATTTTGGTGACCATATAATTTCAGACAGCTTGCTTTAAATACAGTTGAGTACAGCTGTAATTTGCACTATATGATTACAGTAGTCCTGAATCACTTCTTTGCAGGTGATGACGTGTACTTTAATGACAGCTTGAAGTAGACTACTGACAGATGAAGACTGGAAATGTGTGATGTTGACATCAATGAATGTATTCTGCGGAGAGGTATAAAAGCACTTTAGACTTTTATGTACCAAAGTCACAGTGATGGATTTAAATTGACAGTTACACAAGCAGAGAAATGTTGTATTGTTGAATACATTATTCTGAAGACGAACACAGCAAACCGTGTCTTCATTGCCGCTGCACAATGACTGCGTTTTTCTGTACATAATTGTTCCTGTTGTACCAACCGTGGAACCTCCAAACTAACCCCCAGTCCTGCCTGTGAATATCAACACCATCATTTAAAAAAGATGCACTCGCCTGCTGCAATAACAACCGTATCACTTTCTGGCATTGAGTTTGATTGGCAGCACCAACAATAATCAGTGATTCCCTCTTATCTTTAGCCTTGGCCGCACCTTAAGGGGCACTGTGGTTGAAATAAGCCCACATCTGGATGCAGCTCACATATAAAAGATTGAGCTTTAATGAACAGGGTTTTTTTTATAGAACTGCACTAAACCCGGTCACGGCAGCATGGCATGTCTATGAAGCAGGCATGCAACATCAGTGGGCATGTTTAATATTTCATTGCCCAGCGTTTGATCGAGTCAAGTCTAATCTGTACTGTATAGTGTCTAGGCAACGAAGCTTCGCAAAAAGACAGCTGAAACAGTCTAAAATGATGCAAATGAAAAAGCACTCAGAGAAGGATTTAGGAATGACTGGAAGATTTGATCTTCTACTGAAACGCAGGGATAGACGCAAATATGTTTAAGCACCGGTCCCACGGGCCACCAAGCCCCTACATTTGGTGGCCAGAGTACATTTTAGGTGGCCTAAATGTAAACTCATGTAAAAACTATACAGAAAAGACAATTAAACGTAACTTAACACAGCCTTTCTTAGCTGTGACATTAACAGAATGAACATATGTAATTATTTATTTAGATTGAAAACTCTCTCAGTGCACACACTATAACAGATACGATAGATTTTTCACATAAAAACACACAATTCAAATGAGTATTTAATAAATTACTGTATTTTTATGTAAATATTTGCGTTGATTAAAAAAACCTTGGCATCAGCAGTTTTAATTATGTATTATAAGCTGCTTAGAGCTCGTGTTAGGAAGTTAAACAGGTCATAATTCCCTCTCTAATATCTGTGTTATATTGCTGTGAAAACATCTCCTTCAAACAACTGGATTTATTCAAGTAACAAAACTACATTTTACAAGATTATATTTCAACACATCATGATAACGTTATAATTTACCTTCGCTCAATACTCATTTTTATTGAATAGAGCGCATCATAATGTAAATCAATGACACCTCCGTTAACATTGGTAGCTCCGTTATTTAGCCAAGCAGGACTGTGCTGCCCACCTGCTGCTAACAGATAACGGCGAGTAGAAAGCATTAATGCCGATCTACCCATTGCATCCCTAAAGATAACTCCTCATTTCAACCTCACAAATCAGCCGTCCATTGCGGGGCTTTCAAAGCAAGCTACAGGAAGAAATAGAAATGTCGAACAAGAGTTCAGTCGCCCTGTGCAGTGCCAGTTGGAACACCCCAATAGAAAACAATGCAATCAAACTGATTTTGTCGCTGACCCTCCCTCGCGTCACATTCAGTATACAGTTTATGGTTAGGACACGGACACTGTAATCTCATTGAGACGCAGTCGCTTTCTCAAGAGAGATCTAATAAAACTTACAACAGATATTTGGTGGCCACAGAGAAACTCCTTGTAGCCACAGGCCATGGTTAATGTCAAACCCTGTAACGGCTCAGTTATTACCAGGTTTGGATCCAAAAGCACGACTCAGAGACCGGGCAGGTACGGTTAAAAGTTTAGTTTTACTCACGATAAGAAACAGGCAAATATTAATACCAGACAGGCAAGGAAGGTGAGGCAAATTTATTCAGTTAGGGATCAGACAAAGGGGCAGAAGTCCAAAAAGCACACAGTGGTTAGCTTAGTCAGCTTTTGAACATACTGCTCCTCTGTTAGGAGTGACTGCCGACCTTATGACTATTATAGGACAACATATGATTTATATACTTTATGCCTTATCGTTTAGGCAAGAATTTCAATTATTATGGGCGATTGGATCTGTGTTGTAACCTTTAAAACATTTTTAAAATCAAGTTTTTGAAACTGTACAACTTGAAATGACCTATTTGATATTTCACAGGGTAGAATTTATGTTGCACTAGAGTACCAGTATAAAACAAATTGACACGCCGGCCACGCCTCCCCCTTCCCTTCGTGTTTCTCCACTATTTCTTTATATAGCAAATCATTGTTTGCTGCTATATTAATGTTCTAAATCTCATACAGTATATAGCTCCTTTAAAGAATATAACAGAACGATATCATTCAACGTGGTATAAAATGACTAATCTTATCCTGTGACTTATTTTAGTTCTTTGAGAAGGGAGTTAAAGTTTTTTTTTTCCACATATTTATTCCACTAAAATGCCCCTGATCACTTCTGTTCCAAATAGGAACCTCATTAATTCTTGGAAAGAAAAAAAAAAAAAAAAAAGTGGCAGCAGAAAAATCAACTACTCCAGCTGTGAAGTGTATCAACGCGTGGGTGCATTTGAGCAGAGAGAATATAATCTTATTTATAAGTGGCATTAAGTAAATATATTGCTGTGAAAATAAATAGCAGGCAGGGGAAAAACTAGGGCAGGGTGACTTCCAAAAAGACTGAGTGACTTAAGTTTATATCCATCAGAAAAGGCTGAGGAATAACAACTTTATTGTTCCAGGAGCACTAAATGCGCGCAGTGATGGAGCTCCACAATCAACCAGGAATTACACATGAATCCATCTTAGGAGGCAAAGCTTAAGTTATGCCTCATAAATGTGGAGCAGATTTTCTCCTATGACACTGAGAGAAGTATTCCAGGTAGAGTCATTCGGCTCGGCACAGTGCGTTATCAGTCAAAACATTAATCTCTCAAATGAGCTGGAATTAGCATTTGAATTAGACTTGAAGAAAGATGGAGATGAAAGGAGCAGATGAAGAGGGAGGATTTAGAGGAACCAGATATATCATACAAAAAACAGAAAGGCAGAAAAAATGAGGCACGGATAAGAAGATTAAACAATAACGATTAAAGTAGGGGGAAATCAATTAAAATTTAAAGAGGTCAAATTCCTAAAAATTTCCTCCCAGCAAAGCTCCAAATCTCATAATATCAAAATTTCATCCAATGAACGGTGGTTAATGGCAACAGACAAATATGTATTTGATCCCATTTGAATTGCGCCAGAAATCACACATACTGTATGATGTTTGTCAATTTAAAACAGAATATTGCAAGTATAGTCGAAGTATAGGACAGTGAAAATACATTATTAGAAAGACACCCAAAAGTCACGTAAGTAATGGTAAATGGACTGGGACTTATATAGCGCTTTCCTACTCTTCCGACCACTACACTACATGTCAGCATTCACCCATTCACACACACATTTATACACTGATGGCAGAGGCTGCTAAGGTGCCAATTTCGCCCATCAGGATCTAATCTAAATACTCATTCACACACCGATGGCTATGCCTTCGTGAGCAATTTGGGGTTAAGTGTCTTGCTCAAGGACACGTCGACATGTGACCTGGAGCAGCCGGTGATCGAACCACCGACCTTCCGATTGGTGGACAACCTGCTCTACCCTCTGAGCCACAGCCGCCCGACGTAAGTGACGTCTCTCTCGCTGAAGCTACGATGTCTGTGTGTTTCGTACTGGGATGTACTCACATAAGCAACAGGTTTTGCTCATTCTTTGCTTCCCAGCTGATAGAAAGACCAGGAGTCGCTGGATAAAACACATCAGGGAGGATAACATTTCATTTCTGCGTGGAACGTAGATAAGTTAGCTAGTGTTGGTATATTGTGCGAAACAAGATGTGTAGTTCACTGATCAGACAAACTGACACTTTCTTTTCAAAATTACGTTTTAAATTGACAAACATATCTGTGATTCATGGAGCAATTCAAATGGGATTAAAAAAATATTTGTCTCTTGCCGTTGAATACCATTCATATTCATACTCTGTTCAAGTATTTATTTTTATTTTTGTAAGGTGTCCTTGTGTGTCCTGAAAAGCGCCACCAAATAAACTGTATTATTGTTATATTTTTTCCAAAATAAGGTCCCATGGGGTCCACCGGAAGGTGAGGGACTTTGCCTCTCTATATCATTTGTTTGTCCTCTTTGCACAATGAACTTAAGGCCTCCATTTCCCATGACAGAAAAGACAGGATCTTCTGAATAACATCAATTTTCACTTTTTAGAAAAAGTGCAAACAGAGCTTTGAGCTGCCCAATTTCTCTATATTTTATACTTCCTTTCCTAGAGAGAGAAATGGGCCAGTGACTGACTGGTGAGCCTGGAACAGTTCTTGGTTTTAATAACATTCATAGCGGAGGAAGCTGAGTCACAGTTGTAAGTCGATCCAAACATGGTCAAGGTGTGTAGTGCTACCTTTGGTTAGTGAGAACCGTCTCAGACACAATCTGAAGCCAGAAAGTAGCAAGCTGTCATCTCTCTCACATCTCTCTTACGCTGCTGTTATCTCTGGCCAACTGTCTACACACAGTAAACAATCGATTTAATTGGCTCAATTGAGTGAGGCTATTGCCGTGTTAAGTGGATTAGGTCCACCCACGGTCTATAGCCGTCGGGAAATGCAAAAGCTCCGTGAAGATTATCATTTATTCACAGGTCACAGGTCTGGATAGAAACGTCACATGGTCCGGGTCCAGACCGCGGTCCGCCATATGGTGCTATCCAGAATAAAGCACAGGTGCTCCCCAGTTATGTAATTAATTCTAAACACACATCTATATTTTAATGTCTTGTACGTGTTTCAGACTTTGAGTTCAGTGGTCCGAGTGTCCGTGCACTCTTCACCACTCAGAGAAAAAGGTGAAATCTTTTTGTTTTTATTCGCTAAAGAAGTCTGCTGTCTTCCACGGTGAGCAAAAAGAAACTGCTGCTGACTTTCATCTGACATCCGTCCTTCCATCTCTGCTGCACTCTCTCTAACCATCCGTCTTTGTCTTCATCTTCCCCGTTTGAAGAAAAAACTTCACACAACCCGCAGTATAAGGCTGTTTCTCTGCAGTCTCCATCAGGCTTAGTCTCTCAAAAGGGCCAGTAAAACAACAACTGAAGCAGAATGTCTATATGAAAAACACAAGTTACCACAATGAGAAACAAATAAAGCTCTCCATCTCACTCACTCTTTCACTGTTTTTGTTACATAACTATCGTTTAAACTTCTGACATTATTCACCTTTTTATTTCAGAAATTCTAACTTTAGAGATAAAAAAATGCAGCAGCTGCTGTTCAAACTGCTATCATTCTTTTGATTATGCAAATAAAATGTGGTATTTGAGAAGTATTTTTCCACGCTGAGGACAACCTCTGCAGGTGGCCTTCATTAGTAAGGGCTTTTTCTCTTCAATTTCAGGCTCCTATTAGTGTTGTCAAAAATATTTAAGTATCGATACTGAATATTTGAAACAGTTTCAATGCTTATTTTCTTCAGAATCGATATACGGGAACCAGCTGCGCTTTTTGCTCTCTCTCCTCTCTGACGATACGTGTCCACAGGCTCCGTGCTTTCCACGCCCCCCATTCATTGTCTATGTAAGCAGTCGCGCAATGCATTCTGGTTGCGTGGCGTCGCGATTCGAGAGACTAGGCGTCACGACGCCCGCTCCTCATTTGCATAAAGTTGAGGGCTACTCTACTTTATGCAAATCACGGGCGTCCGACGCAACTTTTATTATTATTTCTCTATATGATTATTTCTCACCTCAAATGTTTTCAGAAACACATTTCAGTGAACTATTTACGTGAAATAAGAGAAGAAAGTTTCCAAACGAGCCTCCATACTGGTTCCGGTTTAAAAGCTGGGAGCAGCAGCCAACGGCGGGAAAGCGTTCGTCCAATCAGGAGCCGAGTGCCTTGTTTCTAGGGACAGCACAGCGTCGCGTCCCCTCGTGATAAAAAACGCCCCTGTGGACACGTACCATGACAGCGAGTTGACACACACACACACATCACTATTTATCTTTTTATAAAAATGTAACATTGTATGCCCTCAATGTGTACATTTTTCCCCGTGGTATCGGTGGAGTCAAAGTGGGTATCGAGAATCGTGGAATTTCACTGGTCCTGGTATTTACTACTAAATGTATAGTATCATGACATCCCTAGATATAGACACTGGAGATAGAGAGGACGTTTTTTGCCTATACTATTAACAGAAAAGCCATCATGGCAGGACAATCTGTGCCCATGTCTGATGTTCAAAGGACGTTTGTAGTTTGATACAGTCTTATAAATTATGATTCATGGTCATCTGGGAGTCCATTCATAAATTATTTCAATGACTGTCATCATGTTTGAGATACTGAAGGATGCTTTTAATCAGCTTTGGCAAACACCACTTGAAGATAATCGTAAATGTCCCGGTTTCTGGTTCATAACATACTTATAAAAGTGTATTTTGTGTGTAAAGAAAGGACTCCGAGTGCATGTAAAGTAGCCTTTTAAAAGATGCATGAGGGAAATATAATGAAAACCTATGGGTTTGCCAGTTTTGAATTTGTATTGAGTCCATATTAATCACGTTCTGTATGACCACCACTTTTCTGAAAGGATACCAATACTAAACCATAAGTACAAGTAAGTATGATATTGAATATAACTGGCACATTGTCAATATTAGATATTTCTTCCTTGTTTATAATGCAGAGGCAAAAAGAATCATTTTTACTGCCCCGTAGCAGAAAATAATCATAACACTGTAAACTATTCCTACAGGGGGTTGATAGGGTTGATTGATCAATACCAATGACTCGACGATTACTTCACAAAGCAGCTTTCAAAACTCAATTTCTGGCCCATATTCTGTTTTGGAGCAAAAATGTCTCTCTGGTGCAGCAATATTCAACAGCTCAGTTGTGAAGAACAGTGCTATGAGCGACCGTCTTCAAAAGAGATTTTGTTCTGAAGCCAACAAAGCAAGCCCTGGCCCAAGCAGCAGCTCCAAGGACTGCAGCCTTAATTTTCCTGGTTCCAGCCTCCCTGGCAAAGAAACTGATTAGAGGTCTAGAGGCCAAAAAATGAGTCTTTGTTGCTGCTGCTGGAAATATAAAAGGAATTGATTGAATCCTCCTGTGAGATACATAGATCTTTAGAGGAAATAATGCTGAAACTTTTACTGTAAAGGCAAGCACACTGGCAATTCAAAACTTATTTTTATATTTTACAAGATAATTGTAAGGTAATGAAATAGAAAAACCTCATAGTTAGTGCTGATTGAATGATTTATGAGGTGCTGGAAGTCAGAGTGAACACTGGTCTTGTACTTCAATATTACTACTTGAAGATGGAGATGAGAGCTCGACTGTCCAGGTATGAAATTATCAGCCTCCACCCTCCACTGAGAACATCCAACAGAGAGTATCTTGAAGGTTAAAGTGGGGGAAAAAACGTTCCCAGCATCCCAGTATATGTGGCATTTCTGCCTTTACTTGATAGTTCACCGTGTGGATATAGACGGGAAACATGTGGCGAGAGAGAGAGGGGACGGGGGGTAGGACATGCAACAAAGGTCGGCTGCACAACTTCATTAAAAGCAAAATGTCCCTGCACGGTGCACACGATCGCGTTAACACCTGGTTTATATATTTAATACAAGGTTTCAGTCCGAAACAACCTTCATCTGGCATATGAACAAGTATCACAACAGTTTTAATACATACATAGATGCTGGGTAAATTGTCCATTAGGAAGACTGGAATAATACGGTCAATCGGTGAATATAACACCTTGAGAAACAAGACTCAAAACCGAGTATAAGGCCGGACCGTGTATGGAAATGGTCATGTCTATAATATTAAATCCAGCGGTACATGTCCAGCAGGTATTAAATAAACTTCTTTTAATATTTAATCTGTGAAATTAGATGAGTTGATCAGTTTCAAGTTTAAATTGTTTCATTATCTGATCTAGAAATTATGACCATGACTTCAGTTGACTGAATGTACCAAAGGATCTTTTACTTAACTCGTCACATTAAGTAATTTCGAAGCATTATTAGCCTATATAGGCTATTTCCCAGCATGCATTGAATTAAGGTTAAAAAATGAAAAGGTTACATGATGGAGGCTGTATCTCTTTATACATTGTGTCTTAGATAAATCAGATGATCTCTGACCATAATTAAAACAATGCGCCCTTATTGTGAAAGGCACTTGAACATTATCCTGGATTATTATGACTGCCGGCAGTACAGCAAAATATCATGAGAGATAAAACTTCACACAATAAACGATGAATGAATATATGGAGTAGGAGCTGTAAAAGTTCTAAGTTGGATAAACTCAAAGTCTAAACTTGATTAATTAAGTTAATTTTATTCTACTCTGTTGCCTTGAAATTTGGAGTTTTCTTAACTTTTATTCTTTTTTCCAGAGTAGGTCTCAGCTAATCTTTCAGGTCTGTCCCCACCAGGCCACCAATACATCCAGTGTCCTAGTTTTTTTCCTTCATTTTGAATAAAACCCTGTGTACGTCTGATGTTAGCGCGGTGTGTGACTGATGGTTCATCATTAAGCAAACACAGAGCGTCCCTCCTTTCATACATAGTTAAAGAGCACACAGCTGGCTGGTGTAACTTATAATACAAATGGGGTTATTTGTCAGACCTGCTGTGAGGTATTTGTGTTTTTTGTGTGGGAAGGAGGGATCAAGATTTTCAACGCTACACACAACCTCTCCTCCATCCAACAATCTGCTTAACATTCATGTACCGTACTCCACAGAGCGGCAAAGCTTAATGTTAATGCTGTAATGAGCATCGTATGGCAGCGCGGCTGTAACCTGTAGTGAAATATGACATTTTATGATGTGGTTGGCTGCAATCTCAGCCTGAGGGAAAACTGCAAATGGCAGAAAAGCAGAGATGGAGATAGAACCAAACAGCACAGGAGATAAAGTAAAGATCCAGCACTTCTCATTTACTTTATACACACACACACACACACTAACACACACTAACACACACTAACACACACATAAACAAATCAAAGGAGGCATCTTTATCGAGTCCGAGTGGCCAGTTCTTTGCCAGGCAGTAAACTGCCATCTGTCATGGCTGCTGATCAGGCTGCAGTCGCTCTCTCACGTTGAAAAGTGTCTGATACAGTCATGATAATAAAAGGTGCGCAAATTAACCGGTTTCATCTCGCCGTTTCCCTTTGGACTTTTCTGACTGATAAGAGCTCACAGCAGGCAGTCAGTGAACCCAACAACTATCCTGGTTAAGTGGCAGAAAAAGGCAACAGTATGTGACGGGACTGAGAGGTGATAAATATGCACATCCACATTAAAACATATTGGTTATTTCGTATTAATGTGGCAATGATAGCCTTTAAAATAGAAGATTGAAATGAGACTGACATTTCTAAAAATGATTTTTCAGCTTGCCAATACCACGGGGTATTAACTTTATTAGAATGTTAACATTTAGAAAATAGTAATATCTGTCTTTCACGACTGAAGTCGCTGCAAAAGTATCACCGGTGGTCAATTTGGGTACTTTCCATTCAGCTGAGCTCCACCGTGTCAAATCTAAAGTGCTATCCTCGGTGGAATCAGTAATCAGGGGCATCCGCCGCCTCCGAGATAAATCTCACAGGATTAAAATGAACAATCACAAACACAATGAAGACACATGAGTGCAAAACATCCTAAATCTGAATAAATATGCCTGGAACTAACACGGCTAACCCCTCTGGCAAATACTGCGTTGTTGTTTCTCAGCTCAATGAAGACCTCACTGCAGAAAAATATCCTTCCTGTCATTCATTTTGGTTCAGTAAAAGCATCGCAGCCAATACAAAACCCTGATTGTTTTTTTTACCTAATAAAAATTGTGAAAAATGTAATATTTTATGCGCATTATTATTATTATTATGCACAGAGTGGTTGTCCTGTAGCCACATGCTGCCACTGCCAAGACACTGAATTTATACAATCACCAAGATGATTACACAGCAGTGAGCTTAAGAAAAAAACAATGTTTTGGATGGAAACTCTTTTCCTGGAAAAAAACGTGATTTCTCGCCATGAATGCAGTTTGATTTATAAACACAAAACTGTGGATAATCAATCATAAAATGTAGTTTACACAGCCACGCAGGTGCAAACACACACACAGGTATTTTTTGGCAGGTGCTGGCAAAAACGTCAGTGGAACAGCAGGATCTCAATTCCCAGCGTTCAACCTGACATTATACACTAGATCCAGTTTAAACAACAAAGATTTGCTAAGAATATGTTTCTGATGCCAATACAGATTGCTGAACATGGAAACTATCCGACACACAGGCCTGTGGGATGCAGAACGAAGGACAAGGATCTTCCGAAATGTCTTCAGATAGTCCGCAACTTTTACAATTCTCTTATGGATCAGACCTGACAACAGCCTCCACTTCTGACTTTAACAGCTGTAAATATCTGCACTGGGTTATCAGCCTGTGTCAAATTCACATATACACACTCAGCAAACGGGCTTTGAGGGTGAGTCGATGCAGGAGCGTGTGTGTGTACGTGTGTTTGCAGCTTAGCGAGGCTACAAAACTTATCCCATTATGTCATCCTTCAGTGCCGTTAATGAGCTCCAGATCACACTAACTCCATCTTCACAATCCCTTTGGACACAAAGCTCATAAAGTAAACACACCGACAAGTGATGGAGCGACAGAGGAGAGATTTTATGAGTTTCTCGGAGAGAATGTTTAGATTATTCAGAAGTTACAGATAAATGATGGTATCTGGTTGAAGAGAGGAGTTTAAAATGCCCCGTAGTGCCAAAAGTAATGAACAAAGTTATTGGTAGAGATGCAATCTATCCAGAGAGAATATACACAATCTCTTTGTGGAGCATCCCAGCTGACTAACAAACATAAACATAAAGGATATAGCGCTATAGGGTATTGAGTTGTGTTACATTACATCTTATTAATTTATTCACTGTAACCAGACTGTGACATAGGATTTGAGGGAAATGCCTTCTCAGTTAAAGCTGCATTACTTATCAATATTTCTCATATGAATAATGGATCAAATGATGTGTAATGAGAAAAAGTGACAAACTCTTATAGGACTTGCACCGAACTGTTCAGGTCCCCTTCAGTTTTACAGATAGTTTTAGCCGTTCGTAGCTCATTGTTTCGGTTCTCTGACCCGCAACTAACTTTATTGTTTTGGTTCACTCTCACCACTCTCATCAACAATGGATGCACCGATCCGACTTTTTCCATCCAGATACCGATAGCGATACCTGGGCTTTGGGTATCGGCCGATACCAAGTACCGATCCGATACCAGTGTTTCATTAATAAGCTGTGGAAGTGACTGGGATCATTCTTTTACGTGTATGGCAACAGGCTTGACTTAAACATTGCTTTCCTAACTTTGTAAAACAAAATGTAACTAATAAATACATAGATATAAATGTACTGAATTATTATTTATTATTAAAAATTATAAATTGTACATTAGCAACTTCAAAATTAACAAAAATTACAATTCAAGTGTAAACGTTTTTAGTGCAGCAAGAAATTGGTAGAAACTTAAAAAGGAATCAAAATTCCAGTCTATAATATTTATAGCAAATAAACAAAGAACTGAATTGAATAGATCGACCCCATTGTCATCGATACCCGATCCAGCTATTTGAGTCAAGAGTGGCCCGATATGAGCTCTGATACAACCCACCGTACACTACCTGCCGTGTACCAAGCAGCAAACAGACAAAGTTAACAACTACTTGGTGGACTTAGTGGTGCATTCAGAGTCTAAAGAGACAGATATGTCCCTTAGGAGTTGGTGAAGACCAAAACCAAAAATAAGAGTCTTTTGACAGATTCACAGTGCAAAGAACTTTTCCCCCAGTCCAGAGCCAACCAACTCCAAACACACCATGTCTTGGGACTGCATTGTATTCTAGCCTGACTCTGATATGAACACTACTGGGGAGATATTAGTATCTCTGCCTGTTCTCACCATGGATTTCTCTCGGTTTGATTACGTCGATACAAAAATGGTTTGTCTCGGAAGATCCCCCCGCTCTTTGATTCTCAAACACTGACTCCGAAAACTTGACATTTACTGTTTATGTTTCGGATCAATAAACGCTGCTGTACTGCTGCATTTTAACAGCTGGTGTCTATATTTGGTCTATTATATACAGCAATAAGAAAAGTAAATACACCAAGAAACAACAACATGGGCCCAGAAATGCCAAATACATCAATAATAACGGTTTTATAGCAATGTTTAGGTTCTACAGGGTTGAATCTTCAATTTCTGCAACATAAATCTCTCCTTGACTAGGTCATTAATAATGGCAATAATGATGACGGTACAATAGATAATCTGAGGCAACGTGAAAGTGACTAAATCTCTTGAAAACTCACTGTGCCCTGATTCTTCCCATCTCTGCTCTCTGAAAATGTGTTGCTTCCCCAGACTGAGATCGATGTCAGGGACTCAAAAGAAAGGAAATGTTCAGACTTGTTCTCTAAAAACATCTATTACAAGCTCTAAGGCCTTTATCTCTAACACACACACACACACACATATAAACAGAGGGAGGACACAGCGGCTAACCTCTGATCCACTCATTGTCCTTCTCCACACCCTGGATCAACAACAGGCCACGGGGATAAAACAAGAGCGGCACAGTGGCTAAACTGCAAAATAAGGAAAATGAAAATCTGTCACACAAGAAGGATAACACAAAGCCCGGAGTTACAGAGCAGCTACGAACTAAGAATAAATACAGTCAAAAAGAAAGCTATCATTTTAACTTTGTCCACAGGCTAAAGGGGCAGCGTGAATTTCCTTTTTCAACTGAGCCGATACATAACGTCTGATTTATGCCTGGAAAGGTGGCTTGAGAGTCATCGAGTTTGACAGTTGCTAAATTCATCCTCTGAGTCATGTCATCCCGAGGACAACGAGCCCGTACTGTGTTAATGACGGCTCAATTAAATCATTTTGATGGGAAATAATACATGGCCTGAAGCCTCAGTGAGGATACTAATAATCTAGCTTTTCACTAGTCTGAAGGGTTTTATAGGATTCTCATTGTCATTTCTACACAGTCAAAGCAAAACAAGCAGATCAGTCATCTTAACCAGGAGATCACAAGATATAGTCCTTGTTATTATTAATTAAATAAACTCAAGTTAAATCAATGAATATGTCTTGGAGCAACATTTAAAATGAGTCTTCTTACTGATTCATTCTCCTTGTTTTCATTTTGTTTTACTTGTTAGTCAGCCTAATCAATAAAGGTTACTGGACCTCTCTGCTCACTCAGGGTATGTTTTTGTGGATGAAACATCAGCAATATGTAAAGCAACACACAAAAGAGAAGCAGACTCGCCATCTTCCAACTAAAAGATTCACAAACTACAGTCTGAAAAACGTTTCAGTGTCACTTAGCATCAGATTAGTTCAGCTGCGATTTAGAACTGGTTTCAGCTAAACCAAACTCTCATCATAGGTTTAAAGATCCACCAGCTGAAAATCTTGTTTTGCTGACCAGGTTGTGACACTGTGACATCACTGTGGGCTGTGGTTACGGGTGCACACATCTGACCCATAGACTGCATTTAAAGATGGGCGACCTGTCTCAACTTCCTCCCACTGTAAAGAAGTGAAAAATCCTGGATACAGGAGCTGCCATCTTGAGATTCTGACGTCATTTGGAGCCAGAGTCTGCGCAGTAGTGATCGGGTGGTGGAGCCACAGTATTGAGGTCAACCACCCAAACCAATCGCGAGCAGAGCAACGAGAGGAGAGAGAATCACAGCTGCCAATCATGACATCTCAAACCCTGTTTATCATCAAATAACTAATTAAAAACAAAGTTATCAGAAAATTACTATACTGCAGCCAGCCACTAGGGGGCAATTGAGATGTTTTGGCTTCACTTTTGGGGAGCTGTCATGTCGTCCATCTTTATATACAGTCTATGGTCTGACCGAACCCAACAACAATCAGAATCGGGTCAAGATTTTCAACCTGGCGGTTAATTATTCTCTGTCAAAACTATCACAAATCTAACTAAACTGTTCTATATATACTACTGAATCACTATTCTGTCAAATACATTAGCTTACATTAAAATTGCAGTGGGAATCGGTCTTACAATATATCTACTATGATTTATTTAGTGACTCTTTCTTGCATAGAAAAGCACCTGAGGCACATGTGACGTGTTAAATAACTACATAACTGCACTATTTTTGGCACGTAGCCTTCATACAAGTATAAAGATTTGAACTTTTAGAAATAAATATAACCATTGGAGCTCAGTAAAACCAGGTGCGCAGCAGGTTTAAATTTAACCTCAAACACAAAAACTGTTATGAGATCATAAAGCAGCACCGAAGATGACACATTTATAAGTAAAAGTCGCAGTAAAGACAGATGTGTTCTGAATGAAGAGTCCCACTGAGTGCATTTTAACAGCGGATGACAGGCCGCGTGACAAATACACATGCAACGTCTGCTCTGCTCTCCTAAACATAAGGCCTGTTAATGTAGGAGACATGGCATATCATTACTTCCTCTTCTTCTTCCTCACAACACAGACTGCCAGCCCCCCCACACACACCCCGACTGTCACCAACCCCACTCAGCCCCCGCAACCTCCCATCTGCTCACCAGTTCACTCTGGGACGAGCACACAACCAGGGAGGAGATTCAAACGCACAGCAAATATGCCGTGTGTATACACGGCAACAGAGCCTCAACTGTTACAGGAATAAACGCTGCATTTATACCATCTAATGAACTCACTTGTTTACTGCTTAATGCTGCGCAAGTCAAACAGACACAGCACGTTATCTAATCAGACGGGATACAAATGTGTGTGTGTGTAGCTACAGGGCTGTGAGTCTTTCAAGGCATTTAAAACGGGGCCGACGCTGCAAAATATCTATGATGTTAAAAGCAGCCACAAACACCATGGTTTGCATCAAACTCTTGCAGATCATCAAACACAGTAAATACAAAATCTTTTTGGATTAAAAGGTTTAAGTCAGTCCCCCCCCCCCCGAGAGACTCACTGTGCTGCATGCAATCAGTCTGAGATGCTTCTCTGCTGCTGTTTACTTATTTCTGTGTTCACATTCTCTTCTCGTCTCCCTCCGAGTTGTCACACTGCGGTTAAACAACGGTGTCACGCCTCACTGGAGAGCTCGATCCTGTAACGTTCACACATTCTTCACCTTAGAAGGAAATGGACAGCACACTTCCTGCAGCTGCACACTGCCAGAAAGATTCAGCTCGGAAGTCAAATGCACCTATCTCAAATTATAAATATTAAACATGTCCAATATTTAGGATTAGATATCCTGCCATGTGTGGGGAACCCCGAGGACGTGGGAAAGAATGATAGCCAGTTCAGAACCAAGCTGACTGAAGAAAGAAGGACAACCACCGACCTCATGACGGTCGTGGCTAATGCATGAGCTAATGCAAAACGCGATGCATAAAGTAGTAGTAAGATGGACCTCAGATATGGAGGAGCAACTTGTTAATTTGTGGCAACAACACAAGTGTTTTAACATTTCTCCATGACTTCATCCATCCATTCTTCGTGAATCTTCAGTACAGAGTAGTGAAAAAACTAACCACTAATTCTTCCTGCCCGTCGTCTGCCATGTTTGTTTACACTAAAGTCACGTTTAATTGCGAGAGATTTTGCGAGATTTCCATTTTTTTTTTAGTTGAGAGTCTCGTTGTACATGAATGAAATTTGTTGGTGTGTGGTGTGTCGTTTTGGCCAAATCGTTGCTCTCCACACACACTATAGGAAGAAAACTGTTAAATTTAACATAACATGTCGTGAAGTGTGGGGTCACTCACATTTTCAAAATCTGTTAGCCAGCCTTTACATTATGAAATTGATACATCTAGTTTTTTTTTAATCTAAATTAGAGAATTAAATACCTGAAAATAAAGTGAAGTCATCCCGTTTATGTAAAAACCTAGTAAATGCAATATGGCCATAATAGTCCTGCCCAGTGAATTACAACATTGCCCACGATGGCCAAATACAACCCAAGATATCAGTGTTTTGGCCTTGATCCTGATCCAAGTCCTTTAATATTTGGAATCTGTCGATAACAAGCCCGATAAATAACTTATATTTACCTAAAGTTGCTTCACGTCCTCGTGAATCCATATTCTTCATATATGTTTACAATATATGTAACATTTTGTCATCCTTATTGTCTTTACTGTAACTTTATTATGTTGGTTATTCTGTACACACAACTATTGCATGTCGTACCGTCCTGGGAGAAGGATCCTTCTCCTGTTTCTCTCAGTTTCTTCCATTTTTTTCCCCATTAAAGGTTTTTTTTGGGGGATTTTTTCCTTAACCAAATCAATAAATCTAAAGATAAAAGGTGTTGTATGCTGTACAGATTGTGAAGGCTCTTGAGGCAAATTTGACACACTGAAATAACAGCTGAACAGGTGATGACATTAAATTATTGATGTGATTTGAACAACTGGGAGAATGCAACTTCTGAAACTGAC